>CAUJNA010000046.1:172500-192500 GCA_963377175.1 Effrenium voratum | reverse complement strand
CTTACCACCGCAGCCTTCGCCCACGGCATCCCATCATCATGGCATCGTGTACGGCAACAACATGGCCGGGAACCCGTGCGGGGCCCTGTCCGGGCCTTCCTACGGATGCTCTTCCACGGCATCGGCACCGCCAGCTACACATCCGACTCCCTGTCAGACCTACGGCCAACCTATTCCCCGTTACCCACCACACCCCGGCCCTCGTCCACCCTCCTTTGGCGGCTCTCTCCCCCCCCCTCCCGGCGGCAACCCCTTTCCCCCCCCTCCCCCCGGCCCCTTCTCCCGCCCTCCCCCTTCCCCCTCCCCCTCCACCGCCTCGCAATCCAAACCTCCCCCGGCCCTTCGACCCATCCACTCAGTCCCAACACCAACCGAGTTCAACCCTGGCGACGATCACTACGACACCACCCGCGTCGCGGGGTACGACCTGCCCAAGGTCATAACGCACACCGCGTTTACTCGGCAAATGGGCATCGAGGGACAAGACATCGCTCGCGTCCCCCTCCTCCACTTCATGCACGAACAGTGGAACAGTTGGTGGTTGCGTCACCTCGCCCACGGAGGCGAAGTCCGCATCGTTGTCGCAAAGTCGATGCCGGAATCAGTGTTTGCTGCTGGACTACTCAGCCAAATCCGACAACGGCACCTCGACCTGGACGCCCTCGCCCTCCATGTAGCCACGCAGGAGGGCGCCTCGACCACCAAACCAGCAGCCATGAAGCTACTCACCAGCAAGATCTTCGACTTCCTCATCTCCCTCCGACCCACCACTACGGCCGACCCGGCCTCCGCGGCCACCATACTCCAGCTTCAGCAACAGCTTGCTGACGCACACAACCAACTCGCCCAGCAGGCTTCATCCCCCCCTCTCCCCCCCACACCCACCTCATCCAACAAACGCCCAGCCAATCCATCTCAGGCCTCCCTCCTGGACTTCGGCATGAAGCGACCACGGTTGACTACACCTGACACATCACCGCAGGACGGATCCCCCGCTCTACCCCTGCCCACTCGCATTGCAGACGACTCCCAACCCCCCCCGGCTCCCCCCACCCACGGCGGCAACCCTCCAGCCCCCTCCACCCACGGCGGCACCCCGACCCCTCCCCCCCTCCCCTCCCCACCCACTTGGAAGGAGCCCCGCGACTTGCTCCAACCACCTCCCCACGTTTGCCAATGGCTCACCAGCAACTTCCCACCCGACATTTCCGACACCAAAGTCCAGCGATGGATCACCTCTCAGAAAACCAGCAAAGAGAGCAAGCAAGTCCTAAAAAGCTGGTCCAACGACTGCGCAAAATGGGCAACCACACTGGACTCCGACACCAGAGCCCAACTCGAACGAGCCGCTGTGCTATGGGGCATCCCGGTGCGAACCCTATCAAAACTGGGGTCATCGGCCTTGGGCCGCATCCTGGCCGCTGCGAGTCACTTCTACCAGTGACTCTCAACAGCACACCGACAACGACGCACAGCCAGGCAGCACAAATTTTGGCAACACCACTGCTGCCAACTTCTCACTGTCCTCCGTTTCACTCTTCGGTTCTTCCCAACCGATGACGTCACCGCACGTCATTCTTGCTCCTGGCTACTCGCACAGCTTCAGCTACTTGACGTCTGCCATCTCTCCTGTGGTTCCGGCAGACTGAAAGCCCTGCTTACTCGACTTGGCCTGGACAACCCTGCTTCCGATTTCTCTTCTCAGCTTGTCCCTTCAGCGGTTTATCTGAGATTCACCAGCCATCCAAAGTGGCAGGCCTTTTTCTACCTCGGAGCCACTCGCGCCTCCCTCATGGCACGGGGCCGCAGCCAACTTCGCAAACTACTCCAAGTTCAGCGACATCATCTGGTCAATGCCGAACTGGCAGTCCGGTGGTGGGCACATTTTGACTTTTTCCACCACTACACCTCGGTGCCCATTCACACTGTCGTTCCGGCAACGGACCTATTTGCCACTGAACAGTTCTACATCCAGGAACTGCAACCGTCTCTCAATTTTGGCTTCATCGAGAAACATTTCCGGCCACGCACGGGCTTCATACGCCAATTGGACTTCTCCCAATCCCGGCACATGGGCTTCGCCACCATCTGGCGAAAACGCCGCCGACTACGACTACCCATCGCCCTACAACAGGCCTTCCTGGCCAAACGCGTGGACAACCGCCTGGATTTGTGGCGATTTTTGGGCGATCTTGGCAGCAACACTCTACGACGATTTGATGCCATCCGTTACATACGGAGCAGAGACTTCCCACCCGCCGCTCTCTATGTCCTTCATCGCATAGCCACACACCTGCCTGAACCACACCACCAGGCATGCCTTTCCGCCATTCGATCCAGTTTACGATTCCGGGGCCTCATTCCACCTGGCCCCTCCAGACCGATGCTTGCACCCTTCCTCGCCTGGCGACTACTGCTAACCTGGTACCGACAACGACAACCACACTCCTCTACCACACACCTCACAGTGGACACACTTGACACCTCTGCCATCACCCGCGTCTACAACGGACGCCGTCGCCGACACAAACCCACACAACGCACCCTGTGGCTCGACGACATCCCCGAGATCATTCAGGCCACCCTTGACATGCAGATCTTCTCTGTCGGCCTTCGTTCATTCAGGCAAACACGTGGGGCACCGATGGGATCCCCCGCGTCCCCAGCTCTCTGTTTGATGGTGATCGCGGTCGCCGAACAATGTTGGACCAACACTCACATCACATCGGGACTTCGCTCCGTTGAAGATACTCTCCTACTCCGCTACGTGGACAACAGACTCGTGATCGCAACCCCCAGGTGGCTCTCGACTCCGGCAGCCAACATACTGTGCGACGAACACTTCTATGGAGGAGACATCTTCCTGGACACAGAAGCCGCCCTGGACTTCTTGGGGTTCCGACTGAACCTCACAAGCAGCACCATCTCCTTCATCCCCTCGCATGAGAAGCACAACATGCTCTCCGTCAAGTCAGCCGCACCACTGATGCATAAGGAATCTGGATGTTATTCCGGACGCACGCTGATCAACCGAGTTTCCTTTCCTGAGTTTCAGCGAGGTCAGGGTCTTGCAATGTTGAAGAGGTTGCACCTCCAACACGGTTTCACCTTACAAAGAGAAGAAAAACCGTCCTTTGCGGAACCACACTGGTTTTCTTCTCTGCCTTTGCATCCTGACAGATTTGACCTGATTTTCGCGCCGCAGCTGTTTGACTGTTTGACCAAAATCCGTTACGAGCATGGATACCAACACAGCACGCCAGCTGCTCCAAGACTTCGAACTCATCCTTGGCATTGCCCAACAAGGCATCGCCACCATCCGCGAGTTCCCTGAGAGTCCGCCTGCCGAACCTGATTTGGCACCGGAGGCCACGCTCAACCCCGCCATTGAGGACCTGACCAACTCACCACCAACACCCCTCCTGGCCCCCCTCGAGGACCTCTTTGAGCCACCTCCTGATGCTCCAGATGAACACCTTCCCACTGATCATGACGAACAATTCCCTGATCATTGGGCTCCGCCCACCCCTCCTCCGTCTTCTCCCGGCGAAAAACGAGCTCGCCGCGCACGTGATTTGGCCTCCTCACGATCTACGGCATCCAAAACCTGCTCGTGGACCAAGCGAAGCTACCACATCGACCAGGACTGATGCCTCTACTGAGGCCGAACCTGAAGCCTCGCAGCCTTGGACTGAGGGAGAGATTGAACTCCTCCGTTCCCTTAAGACCAATTCCAAAGCCAAGTATGTGTGGTCAGTCATCGCCACAAGACTTTCTCGCACAATTGATGCTTGCAAGACTCAATGGGCCTTGCACAAGTGATGTCGCCCCAGTTGGGGCTCCGTGTGTGTGAAGCGTCCTGGAGCACGGACGGAAATTCCACATTGCAGGGGAGTGCGGCATGACTGAGGGACCGCACTCAACGAAGCTACCTCAGTCATGGGATATCGGATCTGATCAATCCGACGTACCTGCCTATTTCCTGAACCTCTTTCCTGATTCCTTTTGCGGTTTCTGTTTTTTGCTGTTGCTTCCTGTTCGGTGTCGATGTTGTGACCTGTTGATTTGCATTTGCATTCGAGCATTTTTACTGACTGCGGTTTTCATCTCGGCTAGTGAAGCCTCTCGAGATAAGTGTGTGTGTGTGTGTGTGTGTGTGTGTGTGTGTGTGTGTGTGTGTGTGTGTGTGTGTGTGTGTGTGTGTGTGTGTGTGTGTGTGTGTGTGTGTGTGTGTGTGTGTGTGTGTGTGTGTGTGTGTGTGTGTGTGTGTGTGTGTGTGTGTGTGTGTGTGTGTGTGTGTGTGTGTGTGTGTGTGTGTGTGTGTGTGTGTGTGTGTGTGTGTGTGTGTGTGTGTGTGTGTGTGTGTGTGTGTGTGTGTGTGTGTGTGTGTGTGTGTGTGTGTGTGTGTGTGTGTGTGTGTGTGTGTGTGTGTGTGTGTGTGTGTAGTTGTTTGGTGTGTGTGTGTAGTTGTTTGGTGTGTGTTTGTGAGTGTGTGTAGATTCCCCGCCAACAAAACACAAAAATCAACATAACTTTATTTCGGGGGGGGGGGTTATTAATCAGTGACGGCCCACAAAAAATAACTTTAATCGGGGGAGGTTGTTTAATCATAGGTAGACATTACACCCTTTTGGCATCCGTGTGGCCGCAGGATATCCAGAAAAGACTACCAGGCAAATGTTCAGTCGTGCAGTCAAACTTCATCCGTTGCATGCAATACCGGCAAGCATGAAGATCTTCCTCCCCACTTGATCCAATCATTCCCAAATTGCCCAATCCTAAACATGGGTGTCATACATGTGGCCGTGTCATGGTGTCACTACTACCTTCCTAGCGGTTGCCCGCCCCAGTCCATGCCATCCTTTGCCACGGTGTTTCGATTGCCGTCGGCCATACGCCGGCCATCGCCCGAACAGTGCCCTTGCCTTTGAGCTGGATGAAGCTTTTCGCCTCCCGAATCGCAAGGAGCTGCTGCTGAGCGCACATTGCGCCAACCCCAAGTAGGAAAGACACAAAGACAGTGCGGGACAGCCTTAAAAGGAGGAAAACAAAATCGAAAGAACCGCTTTCCGATCTCAAAAGGCAATTTCGAATCGAGACCCTCCATTTGCTTAAGTCCCCTGGCAAAAGTATTAATAATAATATTTTCAGTAGTCATAGATTCCCTTGCAAACCAACAGGGGAAGAAAAACAATATTCTTAACCAAATGGAAGAAACCTTTCAAGAAACTGGCATCTACAGGGCGCACAGGTATAGATCCTTTCCGACGCTTCGTGTCCCAAAGGCCAGTTGGTGATGTTCAACATTCGCACTTGCTGTCTGAACGTTTCGAATCCCCTCCTTTCAAGTTGCCTTTCAATGACTCTCATGAATAATATCAACCTGTGGCCGCCTGTGCAAAACGTAAACCTCAAACTAAGGCTTGGACTGATTCTAGGGTTGGCAATTACAAGCAGACCAATCCTTGTTCAGATGCTAACATGCTAAAACTGTACTCCCACGTAGCAACTGCTAAACTCCTACGCTCAAGTTGCTCCACCGCTAGGGCGCAAAGCTCACAGCTGCTTGGCCTGGTCTTCTTCTTCTTCGTGGCCCTAGACTTTGATCGCGACCTCATCTGCTGGCCCAGCAGAACGTGAAGCCTCTGACAATCCCTCTCCAATCTCGGTTAAGGTCTGCTGTCTATTTGGCCATGAGTCAAAATCCAGTGCCCCCAGTGAACATCCCAATCCCCACTAAAATAGACTAAAATGGTTGGTGCACCTACCCCAAAATGGTACCATTGGTTTTGACCCACAGCCATTTGCAAACGCAGAAGAAGTTGCCTATTGTTTGCCATGCGTGTGTCCTGGTCGCTGGAAAAGCAGACCCGCATTCAGGGTGTGACACAGCCTTGTTTCATGCGGGTTCCCGTCAAGCTGTGACATGTACGTCCGTGTGCCATTGCCAGAAGGTTGAATTCACGCCCCTATCGTCGTCAAAGAGCACCTGCCACCCACCAAGATTAGAGGAGTCTGTCAATTGGGCTGGTAGGGACTATTCACCATCAAGATACTGCGTTCCATGCAAAACACAAAACAAGTTTCCTGTCATGACAACTGTTCGGTTCCCGGATCCGGTCCAACCGGCTCCGCTCACGCATGTTGCGATGTCTTGAGGCTCAGTGTGTGCAAAAACGCACCGAAAGGTCAAACGTGTTTTTGTTTGGTTGTGAAAACAAAAAAAAACAGTGGCTGACTTTGATCACCCCCAGAAACAGCGTAATGGGCCAAGTTCTTGCAGCCTCACGTGGCATTCTTGAGAATCCGGGCCGACGTCCTTTGGCCTGACAGATCTAACGGGTTACGCATAGTAGCCAGACACAGCGGCATAGTCTTGGACACTTTGAGCCTTTCTGTAATACCAAAGTGGCCCGACTGCAAGACTACGTTGTCCCTTCCAGAACAAAGCACGATGTGACAATTGAAACCCCATGTTTGTTATCCCCGTGTCCTTCCTCATTGGCTTGAACTGGTTTCAACTCGTCGTTGATCTTCCCCTTGTAAACCAGTCTTAGTCCTGTAGTCTTCCCAGAATATTGTGCACTCTTCCCCTAGTCTGTTCCATTGACTTGTAGCAAGACTCGCCTATGCTGCGCCGCATTCAGTTGGCAAAACATGGCCAAACAAAGCATTGTTGGTTCAGCTAGTCACGTCGTTATCGCCTGACTATCGGTTTGATGTCGATTCGATCCACTATGCATTTTCTTCGAGAAATGTGTGCGCGATCAGTTTGCGGTGGTCTTTCATCATTCTACTCTCTTCTGGGCCTTAAGGCGTGCCAATAGCAAACATGTGTGTTTTGGTTCCTCCCTGACCCTGTCTGTGCTGGCCCGTGAATTTGCCAGAGTTTACATTTGCAGCGGCATGTTGGATACGTGAGGTGAATGAATCCCGGGTGATAAGCCAACAGTTGCGTCTGTGAGAAGCAAGCTCCATGCTTCTTGAATAATGAAGAGCTTAATATGATGCTGGCAACCTCGTCGCTGCGTCACGTCGTGCAATATGAATATGCTTTGCTTTATCTTCTTTCACTCCTTTGGCCTGGCTATGGTCGGACTGACTTTCGTGCGGTGCAAACGCACGCGTGTTTGCAAACAAATACACAAGCAAACAACCGAGGTCAAGGATTCGGATATCACGTTGATACCAAGCTTGCCCCTGCCTAATCCCAAGCTCTCAATTCGTTTCCGAGATCGTGCAACCGAACCACACGGAAACCAACATACTAGTCTCATTTTTGGGGGAGTCCCGTTTTGGGTTCCAGGTTCAAGTCGTGAATTTCTGGAGGGCATCTAGAGGTTTTAAAGGGAAACCAAGAGGAAGCCAACGCATTTTCGGGAACCCGCTTAATCCTGGGGATTTTGGGCATATCCTGGGTGGGATTTGCTGTTTGGGGTCCTTGTTTGCCCTGTACGGGCGACTGGCAGGGTACCTGTAAATAGGGGGGTGTCTTTTTGGAGTTGGTACCCAATTGTTCTTAAGGAAAAAGCAACAGAAGAACCGGTCCAAGTTCCTGTCTTGACTGGGAGAACCTCTCAAAACGTGTTTGAACGGAAACCAACAGCAAAACCGAACCCGTTTCTGGGGCTCCGATTCAAGCACTCCCCGTCCTCGCGAGAAGTCTGCCACTGCTTGGCCCAGCGGTCCGCCATGCCCACGGGCGCCGCCGTCTCCGCCGATTCGGTGGGTCGTTTGAGGCACTTCTCTTTGGCCCAAAGTCTGAAACCAAATTGGAACTTCTTCCCAAAGTCACCAACATGGCCTCAATTCAAGCGCAAAGTCCAGCAATATCAGTCCGAGATACCCATGGCGGGCATTGGGAACATCAACTGCCACCTTCGATTCTGTTGGCGTTGAAGCACAACACGGATCGGTCAACGCATCACATCTCTTCACTGCCGCAATTCGGAGACGGCGGAATTTGGGGTTTCCGCTTTCCAATGTTCTACCCGAGTTTGGTCATTTTTTGGATGGCTGCGCAGTGTTCCCATTTATTGTTCCCCTTCCACAAAAAAGAACTCACATTACACTCCCCTGCAAATCAACATGGAACCCGAAAATGGGCTCCCCCAAAAGATTCCTCTGACAAATGGTGGGTTTGGGGGTTGTCAGCAGATGTGCCCGGGGCCCGCGCCAAGAGTTCGACCGTGGGCTGCACCTTCGCAGCGTGGTTCAGGCAAAGCAAAGCCTCGGCCGGGTTGGGTGCGGTGCGGTGCGGTGCGGTGCGGTGCGGTGCGGTGCGGTGCGGTGGGGTGGGGTGGTGTGGTGTGGTGTGTGGTGTGGTGTGGTGTGGTGTGGTGTGGTGTGGGGTGGTGTGGTGTGGTGTGTGGTGTGGTGTGGTGTGGTGTGGTGTGGTGTGGGGTGGTGTGGGGTGGGGTGGGGTGGGGTGGGGTGGGGTGGGGTGGGGTGGGGGTGGACTTGGCCAACGCACAAAATTCCGTAAAACTAGGTCAAATTGTTTTCACGGTTTTCGAGGCTTCAGCCAGGGTATATGGGCGTGTCTCTTTTTTGCAGTAAGAACACGTGGCGGAAAGTAAGATATGTTACTTGCGGACCTGGGTTCGGTTCTTTTGAGGCTGCCCTTTTGGGGTGGTGAAATATGGGACACCAAAAGGAAGACCACTATAACTGGGGTCCAACTTCCTATTTTGACACATGTATGGGAGAACCCCTCGAATTGTGCTTGATGGGAAGCCCAAAGGACATGGAATGGCCATTTTCGGACATGGACCGATTCCTATGTTGAGAAACAATTGGCCTTCAAGCAGCCCAGCACATTTGGCACGTCAGCATTTGGGTGAACCAACGAGACCTCACAAAATACACGTTGAATCCCTAAAAAGGTGGTTCCGGGGTGGGGTGGTCCAAGAAAGTTCCCTAAGGCTCCCGAAAACCCCGGAACTCAAGGGCTCTCAACTACCCCCCGAAGGAACCTTCTGTCTAGCGATTCCATCTGTGGCTCACAAAATGGAATCATCAGAATGAACATCACCTTGGTATATCGAAACAAAAACCTGAACTTTTTTTTCCGTAACCCTAGGGCTTGAATTTCCAGCCACACCCACAAAAGCACAAACCACTTGCCTGTGTACGGAAGGAGGATACAGAAGGATCCTGGTCTCAGCTGACAATCGTCCATGCCAGCCTTGAAGTGGTCCTAGAATCCTCCCTCATCCCAGTTTGTCCATGAATCCCTGCCACTTCAATGTCTGAAAACACGTTCTTCTTCTTGCTTCTGTTGCCTCGACATGTGCCGCTTGAATGTGACGCTAGCATGAGGCCAAATAACCTGGCAAGCTTTGGTTCGATCCAGGGTGCTTTTGACGCCTGTTCGGCCAAATGGGACACCTACACTTTGGAACGGGCCAAGCATTGTCCGTGGTCCAGGAGGCCCTGCCCACATCTGACGCTCGTAGACGGTGGCGTTGGCCGACTTGTCCACACGCCACAGCTTCTCCTTGCAGTCCTGAATTCAACCCTGCAAAAATAAAGTGTCAAAAATACTTATTGGACTCCCAAAAAAAGTGTTCATTTTGGTTTCCCTTTGAACAAGAACTGGCTCATGAAACCCTGAAGGCAAGTCGCCGCTTCCAAAGACGGCCTCAAAGGATTGTGTCAACTATTTACTGCTGGGGTCATCAAAATCAGGGCCCTTTGGTATCCCTCTAAAAGGCGGCACAAGGGCGCAACCAGGGTCCGGAAAAGGGGGCATATCTTTCACAAGCCCCGAAACACTGCCCGGTTGCTCTTGAAAGCCAGCGAGTTCGTTTTGGGCTTAAAACTGCGCATGGCACGCGAGTGAACTGAGGTGCGAACCTCTGGAAAAGTGCCACGCAGCTGCACGATGAGAGTCCCTGGCCTCAGGTTGCTGCCTCTACCTGGAGTCTCCATGACCCTTCAAAGATGGCTCCATGACCCCATTGTTTTGGGTAATGACTGACCTCATGTTTTGAGGGTCAGGAGACTCCAGGTAGAAACTTGACTCCTGATGGCGGCTTGGTGAATCTGGACAACCGGGTCGAGGTCCGTCAGTTCAAGTGCTGGTTTGGCGCTGCAGGACCTGCCGAGGGGCTTCCGAAAGTCTGCCCCTTCTGAGAAAAGGAATAGAGAAACTCAGATTGCCTACCCGAACCTCTCGTGACAGGGGTGATGCGAGGCAAGCGATTTCAATCCTGGCACCCATCGTTGCCTCACACTTGTCAAAATCACCCCGCACTTGGTATTTCTGCCGCAAACAACCCTGGTGTCCGACTCTGATAAGCACCAGAAACTGTCAAATTACATTTTTCCACAGATCTTCTGACTGCCCCGCGAGCTGAGTTCAGAACCGAATATCACTGATGGTGCCCTCTGCAAGCTTGTCCTGCTTCAGGCGCTCAAGATAAAGGCTTGCCGACTTTTAAGACGCAGCCAAAGCAAGGTGAGTGCCTAGCCAGAACATGCACAGCATCAAAAGGCTGCACACGGCTACAATACCAGGCCGGTGTACAGCCAACGAACATGCCAGGGAAGTTGGACTTGGACACAATTGAAACATGATCTTGCGGAACTTGTGGCTTTGCAGCACAACATGACGCTTGCAGCAAGCCGGGATGGTGCCAACACCTCTACCCTCAAAATAAACAAGCATGAAAGCTGCCAGCAAGGTGCGACAAAGACTAGTTTCCTTTCGGGGACCTCCTTGCCCATTTCCAGGATTCCTGGAAAGCAAGAAAACAAAAGCAGCTCGTGACAGAACCCAATAGAACATCGGAAGCTCCTGCAGCGGATCCGTGCCCGAAATGGTCACGGAGTCACCCCTGCGGAAGGCGCTTGTCCACCCTGCCCTATGCCGGCCGACCCGTCCACTCACAAACCATCAAGAAGCAAGGTGACACTTGCCAGCTGTTGGCAAACGCTTTTCAAACTTCATAGACTTGCCGTGTTTCAGCCAGCTAAGCTATTTGTTGACAAGCTCTGAGCACAATGATAATTTCAGAAGTTCAACAACACCGCCAAAATAAGCCGTTTACCTTGAAGATTTGCAAAAGCTCGCATCTAAAATGACTGGCCCCGTTAATCCGTCCCCGAGTCTCCGTCCGCCTTCTGATGCGCATTCTGTCCATGTCCATGCTGCCCATGGGAAGCTGAAGGGCTGCCATCCTTCGCTGGTTTAAAAACTTCCATGGCTTCTGCACAAAGCCCAAAATCTTAGCTTGGTCTTCCAAGGAGCTTGAATCGGATTTGAAGGATTCTTACCTTGGTTTTCTTGGTCGTCCAAGGATCCTTCTTGAGTTTGATCTTGGTTTCAAACGGAAAAGAAACAGCCCAAGGCCTGCTTGGCCTGCTTTCTTTACCATGGATCAAGTTCACTGCCCTGCAAATTCACATGTGCACCTGGGTTGTCAAAATGGAGGGGCTCACAAGCAAAGCCTTTCTTCCTTTTTGTTTCCCCTTGAAACGCCCATGTGTTGCCTAAAAAGGGAGTCCAATTCCCAAGAAGGAGCTTCCTCTCAAATGATGTGTTGGGTTCCACTCTGGTGAATTCGTTCTTTAAGCAACGCAAGTTGGACCATTGGCAATGGGGATGCAAACTGCGGACATCCAGGAAGCCACGGGCCAATTGTGAACGCCACGGGATGAGATAAGATTTGCCCCAAGCCAACGGGCTTAGCGATTGGGCAGGTCCAGTTAAAATCGAAGACGTGGCTCTCTGTACTGCCTTAGTTCAACGCCCAGTTGAGTGCCAGATGAACCGCCGGAACTGAAAGTCTGAGTCTTCATCGAACCGCATGGTCAGGAGCGCCTGCTATGAAACTGGCCAAACGCAGGTCCAACGTGGGAGCACAGAATCAAAAGTTATATATTCTATTATCTAGAGATGGATTTGTACAATCTTGTACCCACGTTCACATCTTGCACGCGTGAATCATAGATATTACGGTCCCCAGCAAAACTTGGTTTCAGAAGTGCACACTGCCGACGAACTCAATGGCCGCTGGCACCGAATTCGTCTTGAGCTGAAATGGACTTCCGCAGTATGATCTTGGTGCATTTGTGAGTGAGAGCTTCTGCAGCATAGTTCTATCAATGCGGTGCGCAGCATTCGTCAATGAATAACACATCATCTCTTAGGCGAGCAAGGAGCAGCCTACATGGTGCACGCTACTTGCAAGCCAAGTGTCTCTGTGCCAGTGTCCTCCCAGCCCGGCAGGATGCGGTTTTGGCGACCGCCCGCCTGCGAAGCGGAAGGGCGAGATCGAGCAAAGAACCACTGCCACGGAACTGACAAGCAACCCAAACACTGCCAATTTGGCGGAAAGGCTCCCCAAAGTGTCCGTCCAGGGCACTCGTCGCGGCTACGACTGCTAGTTCTTGTGTGCTCATGTGCCTGCGCGCCAGGCCCATGGAGTTGAAGATTCGGCTAGCCAAAGGTTAGCTGGCATCTCAAACAGGCCACACACGGATTCTTCGTATCAGACTCTGCAGTTCTCGTCTCCCGCCTCTTTCCGGCCGAAGGTGCTCAAGAGCTTGAGACCGCTGAGAGCATAGCCCCATCGGACCAGCTGATCTGCGCTGCTCCTGAGTTGCACTTCCAGGCAATGGAACTCACTGAAGGCTTTGAGCCACACGCCAAACCAGCAGAAAGAAACACCAAGCTTAATTGAACTGCTCTTGCAGCAACAAAAACAAATCATTGTTTATACGTTGTAAGCCAGTCACCGTCCCACAAGCGCACACACGCACATTGGCAAAACAAGCAGCAGGTCCTCTCTCGCCGCCGCTTGATGCTGCTCACGTCTGCTAAATGCTCCAGGTGTGCGAGTACAACCTGGTCAAACCCCTCGCAAGGCTCCAAAGACTCTGGAAGCGCAGAAACTTGGTCTCTGGTTTTGCAAAGGTTGAGAAACACCTCTTTTATTCTACTTCCCCCGAAATAAGTGACACAGCCTGCCAAGCAACTTAACATCTGGCCAAAAACAAGACAAAACCAAAACGCTTGGATCATGAGGCTCGGACCACCCTAGTTCTCCCTGAATCAAGGCAAGCACTTGAGCTGACTTGAGATGCTGAAAGCCACACCTCATGGACGAAATCCAGTTGAAGCATGAAGCCTATGGCGACCACCAAGCTGGCTTAGCAGATGTCTATGAGTGCTTCCGTCAGTTCAAAAAAGCCTACAACTCACATACCTTTCTGACGCAAGATCTTGCAAATGGATACCATACCTGCATTCAAGGTCTCGTTTGACAGTGGGGCCAAGACGCTTAAGTGAATAGTTCGGTGGCAAACTAACTAACAAAAATGCATGCAGCATGAAACATCGGGTTGCTCTTGGTGGAACATGGTCCAAACCAGACCAGTCCCTTTCACGTTCCATACTTGTTGAGAGGTTTATGGCCGACGCACCGCTTCATGGCTCCCTCTGCGTGCAATGTTTCTCGACCTGTATCACGTGTTTTTTTGTTGTGTGTGTAAACGCTTGGCACTTTCAACATGACTTGAGCCATTGAAGGCTCGGCAAATACACATTTGTGAGTCTTGAGGTCAACGAAAGAGTGAATCAATCCCCAGAACTTCCACGGTGATTCGCCTTAGCCGGGACATTGCACCTCTCAGATCTCCGTTGGAAAGACAACTCAGCTGCCCACAAAGTGGCCAAAGTACTCGGCCACCTAAGCGCAATGCTCACAGCCCAAGAAGTGCTTCGGCGGCAAAGATCAGCTGACGCGAGCTCGAAAAAACAGCCCAGCTGGCAAGCCCCGAGCCCCATGTTTCGACATTGCACACTAACCCAACAAAACCTCCATGCCGCACCGGAAACTGCCAGAATCATTCGGCATGGGGGTCTGTCTCTTTTGAGGGTACCGTGTCTGTGTGTGTGTGTGCGGTTTTTTGTTGGGAGGGCGGGGGTGAAAGGAACACCACAAGGAAAACCACCACTTTGGGTGTCCACCAAAAACACACCCATGGTGTATCTGTGTTTGAACCCTTGGGAGGACTTGTTTTTGGGAACTTGTCATTGAACACCAAATCCAGTTTGGGGGTCCCCCGTAAGACACCCCCATATTCTGAGTCAGTGCCGCAATGCTAGCCCTTGCGGTGTTGCCAATCACCCGCAAACTACCCTGAAACATGTGAAAGCATCCCAACAACCCATACTCTTCCTGGCATATGGGTGTGGCTCAAAATTAACCAGGAGGGGCAAGCCGCGGGCTTTGGTACCCACGTTTCCACCTGGGGCAACCCATTTTTGGGATTCCATGCTGGTGTCTGAGCCGCCGATCCATATCTGACTCCACTCTGGTCTCGCCGCTGGGTGCCCGGGCGCAGGGATCTGGGCAGCTGATGTGCCCCCGGAGCTGCTTCAGGTCGAGGCACTCCAGGGCCTCGATCGAAGCAAGCCGAACGAGGGAAGCTCCCGTGGGGGGGGGGGGGGGGGGGGGGGGGGGGGGTTGGTACACCGAAGAAGTCGTATCAGATGTTGTTTTTGTTAATGATTATTTTTTTGTGGTGTACAGAGTATGAAATAGTTTGGAAGGAGACCCGAGAAAACCTCGAATTTACTGTAAGTTACAATGATTTGTGGTTGATATGGTTGCGCACTTGCATGTTTTGCACCGACCGTCTGTGCAAATGAGGGCGTTTGCGCGGAAGAAGGCAACATACCAGCATGAACCAAGGAAGACCCTGGTCTCAAGCCCAAGCCATCCCAAACCGTTTCTTGACCTCGATTTTATCTTAGTTCATGGGTGTATAGTTGTACCAAACACCTCTGCGTGTTCAAAAGTTCTTTCAAAGGAACAAGGTTGAAACATGTGCAGAATCAACCCTCTAGAAACACATACCAGTGCCGGCAAATGTGCAAGAAATCACAGCCGAGTGGTTGAACCATAATTATCATTTGGAATAGCACTGCGATGAACTGCAAATCTGACCTCTAGCCAGAGCAGCAAACTAGATTGGATAGATTATCATTTTGCAGTGCTAAATGGATCATCTTTGGATTTGGCAAAACGGCTTCATATGCCTGGCTCGGACTGTATGTTTGCTTCCCGCCTCTTTCGCAAGCCGAGCGTCAGCTTTGGACCTAAGTGAAACTTGGTAGCCAAGAATGCAACTTCGGGAAATGGAAAAGCGGACTAAAACCTGCCGTCCCCTGGTGATTTAAGTTGACCCATACCCATACCCAAGCAATTAGCTATTACCCCGACAATATGTGACAGCTCTGTTCGATAAGCACGTTTCCACGCTGGAACTTGGCATGCCTGAACGACATGCCGCTGCAACCAGCTGGAAAGCAATGCCCGAAACTCAAAATAAGCCTGCCTTTCAAGCAGTTGCCCCCTCACCTCAAAGCGCACAAGTATCACTAGCGAACAGCAACACTGTTGCCAAAAGCAAATGTCATGCCAACCGTTGAGCACTGCAACCAGCGTCTAATTGTTTCCCGTGTTAACTATACAATGGCAAGCAATGTAGCACAATTGTAGCACACCCTCCTCTCCAGCGGAAAAGCAAAGATATGAAACCGCCACATGCAAAACCACTGACACAAAACTCAACTCACTGTTGAAGCTGTTGCCAGAAGCAAGCATGAACATCTGACCCGCAACACCATGGGTGTGTCTTGTCTTTCATGGTACCCTTTTGAGGGTTGGTTGATGTTTTTGGTTGGTTGATGTTGTTTGTTGGGGGGGTACCCTGACAAAACACGAGCCACCCACATGTGTTCATCCGGTAGGATTCACGCTGAGCTAAGTCAACCTGGGGGGGCTGTCCAATGATAGTGTATCATCCCCCACATTGGATGCACAAGTCTTTCCCGTTCCCCGACCATGACACCCATCCTGGGCGAGTGTTTTTTTTTTCTTTTTTCTTTTTTCTGAGGGTACCTTTAGTACCTGTTCACCTCAGTTTGCACCTCTCTTTTTTTTCTCGAAACGTGCAGCCATTCTGGGGCTCCAAATCCCACCTTGGCTTCCCCACCCGCCCGGACCTGCGCTTGCATGGGACAAATGAGATGATGCCCTCTACTCTCACCCAGCACTCTGGAGCTTTTTCGGCATCAACACAATTGCAGCTCAGCCATGGCCCCTGAATGCCCGGGAAAATTTGTTGAAGCAATGTCAATGTCCTCAATCCCCAATGCCGCCGCAAACATCACACTGACAAGTTCAGCAGTCCTCGAGCTATCCAGCTAAATTCAAGGACAAGTCCCTGCGTTGCTGGCCGATCTGTCCCCCAGCCTCCCTCCCCCCCTCCTGGCTGTGTCTGCTTCTGCACCTTCTGTGCAGGTGGCTCCTCACATCGACACTGCAGAACACTCTCACGCACACTTGTGTTTGTTTTCTCTCTCTCGCACATATAGCCATAGAGCCATGGGTCAAAATCCCGTACCCCCAGTGAACATCCCAATCCCCACTAAGATAGACTAAAATGGGTGGTGCACCTACCCCAAAATGGTTCCATTGGTTTTCACCCACAGCCATGTACACACACACAGTGTCACACACACACACACACCAATCAACCAATACACATCACACACACACACACCCGGAATCAGTCCTCCGGAGCAGCTCTGGGAGTGATGCCGACCTTTCAGGGAGACAAACTATATCCTCTCACAGTAGCCAAATAATACAGCTCAGACGTGCTCGTAAGAAATGTGGCAACTCAGTAGGAATGCCATGCAAACCCCTGCAATCCACGTGGCAATTACTCCACGCGTCGCCCCGCATGAAATGGTCTACATGTCTTTCTCAAAGTCTCTCCCAGCCTGCTTGTGCAGAAAGCCACCAGGGTCGCTTACTTTGCTGCCGTCCTCCTTCACTGCCTCCCGGTATGCTCTCAACACAGGAAAGGATGAGCGATTGCCACAGGTTTGTTCGTAAGAGCTAGCTCAACTGCAAATGAACTTGACAGGATGCGACGCACCGTAGCAGTGGTCTGGAAAACGCCCTGCACATGTGCGGTCAGTCAAGATCAGATGTCAGATCTTTCTGGACTGATTGTAGTGTACAACTGGCAACCATGTGGCTGGAGTGTTTGTTGGGTCCATGTTATATCAATAGAAGCAACTTCATCAGCAAAATGTAAAACTATTGAGATAAGCCAACTCAAGAACCAGTGTTTAAGGGCAGCCAAGAGACAAACCGTAGGCTCCTTCTACAATTAGCTTGTGTGTGGGATTCCCAACTCTCCCTTCTAAAGAGTGCGGAACAAGGAGAAACTCCACGGACCTCAAGTCTCCAAGCTGCACGGCCTCAACATGGAAGCCTAAGGTGCATATAAAATAGTAGTCTTCCTTGGCAAGCACCATCAGTGTTGCCCAGCCTGCTCAAAACCATAAAACCCGTGTGTGTGTGTGTGTTTGTCTGTGTCGATATGAGTTTATGTGTCTGTTTGCCTTCCATCTTTTCGGTTAGCGCCGGCGCCGCAAGGCCATGTCCCCCCTTCCAACCTGCCAGCCGAGGCATGGTGGAGAGCGCGCCTTCCGGCTGTGGCTGTCCGTCCGTCAGGAACTGACACAGCTTGGAGATACTTCGGGCTTCTTTCCAAGCTATGGAACATTGGACCTTCAAAGCTGGTTTCCTATGCAACAAGTTTTCTCCCTAGACACACAAGACGACGTGCTTTGACAGCGAGCTTGTTTCCGCTTTGACAGACCGCCCGCCATAAAACCGAAGCCCAAAACGAGCTTGGCCTCGCGGGAGTTGGTCATCAACCATCGGCCCTTGAGACCTTTGCTGATGGCCTCAGTGGAGGAGTCCTTGCCAGGGTGCTCCTCAATATCCTCATGGCATGGGTGTTTCTCAAAATAGCTGCGCTGCGCCTACAAGTGGCTGGTTGTCCGTTTAGGTTTCCTTTGAACCAGCAAAGGGGGGGTCCTGGATCTTGGAGGCGAACTTGACGAACTGCCCAAACAAAACTTTAACGAGGCATACTACAAAATCTACCAAAAACGCCCCCTGTTGGCTATTAAATATGTGGCTTGAGCTAACCTGTTGGTACATGTTAAATTCACTTCTTGAACAGCCTTGTTGCTTCCCAAACAAAGAAACAAACAAGCAAACACACAAACAAACAAACAAACAAACAAGCAAACAAACAATCAAACAAACAAACAAACATGAGCGGTTGTTTAAGTTAATCATTCTGGTTGAACCCAACCCTGGCTATGGCATCTCGGCAAACAAGGTCCCTGGGGTGCCCAGGCCCAGCCCAGATCCGAGCTGTACACCAGGATGCGCTTCCGATCCTGCGGTTGACTCTGGGGGTACTAGCACTGCTTGGCTTGTCAAGTTTGGCGTGTTGTTGGCCCCCAATCGCTGGAGTTGGCAAGGTGCAAGACTGAAACACATCGACTCCACACCTCTCGCTGAATATCTCTCAGACCTAAAGGATCGATAGGTGTTCACAGTTTGTATTCGTGCTGAAAATCAAATTCAAGCGAGCTTTTCCCCTTTTGGTCCAAATCAGATTTCTGTTCTCATTGAGCTTGCCTTGGGACACCTGCAAAGTCAGCCTTTCTGCCTCCCAACAACATTGCTTGCGCACCACAGGTATCTTGTTTGTAATTATGAAAGAAGCTTGCGCTCATGACTCCAGAAGCACATCTATAGGGAAATCGGGTTGAAGCTTTGGACCTTTCTTGAGTAGCGCACCTGTTCAGATAAATAGAGGAAAAGCACATCATGCTCCGTTTCAAGTAGCAACAGCCACATGCACCACACGAACAACCTGCAAGATACAATTTGCACACATTGCAAGTGTCCAAGACTGAACTAAGGATTCCCAAGTAGCTGGGGGAGCTTCATCGTTGTGAGCTCGCTTTACCCCAAATGAGCTCGCCATTAAAAACGTAAGGTACAGTGCGAACGCAAAGTAGATGACAGTGGCAAAGGGCAGGATTGGTACTTGGAAGCGCAAGTCCCGCCCGTCAAAATATTGAACATTGGCAGGTGTTTTGCAGAAACACTGGAGGTCAATGGGATATCTTTGTGGGCCCCAACAAATACTGATCAGCGATAAATTTGCTCTCATCAGATTCAGGGAGCTTCTTGAAAACCAAATCCAGCATCGTGCAGTTGGAGCAAAGGGCCCGTCATAGGAGCGCCTTTTGTGACTTTGGGGCTTTGTGAAACCCACAGTGACAAAGGGGATTAAAGGAAGGGCCGATTTCGACACCCCAAACGCTTCAACAGAAAAAGAGTACATGCAGCAAAAAAATGCATTTCATGCGGGAAGGCGCCTTGGGTCATACCCGCAGAGATAAAAAAAAACAAAAAAAACAAAAACGAAATGAACAAAAACTCATTGGGTGGGTTGGTTCAGGGCGGGTGTCGACTTGGTTTACCCTCCAACATGAACCCTGACAAGGGGCTTACTGGAAGACCGTTCTCCTTTGGGACCGGGTCCTTGAGGGTCCCTGAGAGGTTCCACGTGTGAGGCTGGCGGCTTTCCCTGCTCTGCGAGGAGCAAAAATCGCGCCTTGCCATTGCGCGGCTCGAGGATCTCGCAGTCCGAGTCCTCCTGATCCGTTGGTCCGGCGGGTTTCTTGGTGCAACCAAGCTGGCTTGAAGCACCCGACGATACGGTGGTTGCTGTGCAAAACCCACAGAACGCACCAGGTGGGATGGAAGAAATCCCAACCACCTACCGGTGGTGTATATAATATATAGTCCATACACAATATCACCCTACAAACGATGCCACCCAAACAAAATACTCTGGAGATGCTGTCAATTTTCGCGCCCCTTGGCACGTCTGAACTTCTGATGCTTGATGAGTGTCTCCGAGGACCGGAAAAGGAAGCGTCTTAACACCGGCGAAAAGCCAAGCAACGGCACTGTAGGTATCTATCTTTTCGTGAAGCAATCAGCGTCCTTCTAATTGGTTTGGAGTTTACGGGGCAGCTTCCCATCCCTCAACAAACGTCAGGGGCTCAATTGCACAAACCATCAAAGGGGTAC
>CAUJNA010000046.1:140000-167500 GCA_963377175.1 Effrenium voratum | reverse complement strand
GCTTCTCAATGAAGTGTGAACATGACGCAACCTCCGATTGGACGTGTGTGTGTGTGTGTGCTGGGAGCTCGGTCGGGTGTATATCAGACTGACTTTGCAGGCCCAATGCACGCAGTGCTTGAAACCCATCTTCCTCCGGCAGCACGCGTTCGTCGCTGAACATTTGCTCGGCCTCCCAGGGATGCGGCAGGAAACATGCGGTTGGGCCAAGGCGAAGTGGGCCGCTGCACAGCTGACTAGACAGCCGCAAGAGCTGAGCTTACTGGCCAGCGTTTGCCAAGTCATGCCAGGCGCTGTTCCACTGGCGAGCAAGCTTGCGAAGCGTGCACTTCGCAAAATATGGCGTCTAGAGCGAACCAGCATTCCTCACTTGGCCAAACATTGTACTTCGTCTTGGCCCTCAGTGGAGCCTCAGAGTTGGCCCGTAACAGGGCATCGCAACATGTTGGGATGTTGGGAGCATGTAGCTCTATGACCCAAATCAAACAATCCGAATTCCTCACGTTGTAGCCAGTGTTTCACATTTTAAGGATTCGAGTGACTTCACCCCATCCACAGGCTCTATGGCAAAGTCTCTCTGCTCGACCCTTTGCGAAGTTTTTTTTTTGTTTTTTTGCTTTGCGAATTAACATGGAAGCCAAGGAGGGTTCTCCACAAGAAGCTTCCCCCCCCCCCGGCAAAACCAAAAAAGAGAAACCGATTTGTTTGCTGGGCTCCCATGTTCATCTGAAGGGAGCCCGGTGCAATCGCCTCTGCAGTGAGGCCAGCGGGAATCACGGGCACGGGGTTTGCATCCTGCGTCTCCCGTCCGTCGGTCAACTCCGGATTGAGTCTATTGACGCTACGAAGGGGTGTGGCCCTTTTTAACTCAGGAAATGCTCTATTCCGGGGGGGCTCTGCTAGATTCTGCAAAAAAAACGCCATTCGTGAAGTAGCATTGGTGGAAGTCAAGACGTCAAGCAAAACCTGCATTCATTCACATTCAAGCTTCACGGTGCATGCCCTATGGAAAGCAAGTGCCGGCATGGTGAGTGATGTCAGGGTCGGCGCAATAGCTGCAGACCGGCATAAATTCCGGCAAGTCTGCAAAAACGCGCAGGTTCCAAACGAGCAAAGCAAACTGGATGCTTTCCTGCTTGTTGCCTTTCTTTCCATGAAATTCTGCATGTTGTCAGTGTCTGTGATTTTCCTTAGCGGCCCTTGTGATTGGCAAGGCAGGCAGTACAACTGAACTAAGTCTTGCTTTCTCAATAACATGGCCATTCCATTTCAACCCGATGGACTCTGCTACCACTATAGTGTTAAAGTCCTTGTTCACCTCCATTTCGCGATATTATCTCGCGCATACCAATACGCACATCCAACACAATTCTTGAACTTGGACCTACATCATAGCCACGGATTCTCACTGAACAAACTCAACATGTTCTGGAAGCTGGGTCCGTCTTTTCATGATTCAAGTGATGTAGGCGATGCAAGTGATGCCGTGCAAGCTGACTCCTTAAACTTGGGAGGGAAGGAACGAAGCACCTTTCAGCAAGTCATCCTGTTTCCGAAGAAGAGCTGAACAACGTGCAAGTAAAGCAAGAGCATTCGTCAAGACAGCAATCCATCCATCCATCATCCATCTGTCCGTCCATCCATCCAGTTCTCCCATGCATGTGCTGATTCCATTGATGATTTCCCTAGCACCTTATCTTCTTCGCGCTTCTTGGCCAGTCCTTTGGCAACGCCACGTTCAGAAACGCCCGGATCTGCGGCACCGGCGCCTTTCGGAAAAACATGATCCTGGCGCGAATGGAGCTGGAAGTTCCGAAGACGACATGGGCCTCTGAGGCTGAGGCAATCGAAGACACACCAAGCGCTTCCCTTCAAATCTACAGCGGTTGGTGGATGACCCAGTTCTCAGCTTGGATCTTCTCTGAGAATACGCCGTGACCTCCAAGGCGTGACATCGCCAGAGAAGCCCCATGCGGATTCTGACCTCAACGACTAGGCCAAAGTGGCATTAAAACATACGACACGCCCGGAGCACAGGGATTGAACTCGCCTGCCGTTTGTCCAACTCATTGCGGCCAGGTGCTGTACCCCAGCAAGCGTGTTGGATGGTTTGCAGTTGACGAGAGAGACCTAATGTCGACCCCGGATTGATGAAGCATATGGATGATTAGAGACTTTCCAAAATGTGAAGGAGCCCCTCTATGGGCACTCCCAATGTATCAATGGATTCGAGCCCCGACTTTACCATGACCCTATTCCAGTGGCATCTTCACACATTCGAAACCTAAGGACCTGGTTTAGCAGCGCTACAAACTGCTTCGATCCACACCGTGAGCTTTGAAGCTTCAATCAGCTTTCCTGGGCTTTCAGGGCCAGGGGGTTGCTTCCCGCCCCTTCAGAACTCCCAGTTGATCGAAATGGTGCGAAGTTCAATCGAAATGGAACTCCCACATGATATTGTTTTTTGGACATCAGCTTTCCACAGAAGTCACCAACAGGGTTCCCAAAGACATGTAAGTCCACCAAAGGGGTTCTGAATGTCCACAGGGTTCCCGCATTCGATTCATCAGCATCGCTCATCCATCGACTCGGCGACTCGATGGATCGGTCCCCAAGATCTTGCAGAACTCCTCGCAGGTCAGGCGCAAGCCGCCTGCCTCGAGTCGGATCGATCCGATCGAGATGGGACTGGGGAAGCCGTTTGCATCAAGACCCTCTTGGCAACATCTCTAGCATCACCGGGACCAACAGGTGGAAGAAGAAACCTCCTGAAATCCGCAGTTCTGCAAAAACTCAAAGACTAGCTCCAAGACTCAACATATATTTTATACTTCCTTCCTCTGGATTGACAAATTGAGCAATGCCAATAGTATCCCAAAGCAAGCTCATGCATAAAGCGGATCTCCAAATGTACACTATCTTGCGGGCGTCGCTGCTGTATTCGATCGCGCGAATCGGACTTGACTGAGCCTATGCAGGAAACAACACATCGCTTGAAGTGTACACCACATAGACCTGCCAAACCCTACAACTTTGTCTCGTGCATCCCACCCTGTGGTCTGGATGCAAGATACTCACGACTAGCCTGCATTGCAAAAAGCAGGGCTCAAGGCCCAGACCGTGGAACAGTGGAAAATCAGGTGAAAACAACCAATTTTGCAGCAATCTGTTGCAGAGCCCGTTGCTTCTCCTTGGAAACAAGCCCCTCAGCACTTTCCGACTTTCCCTTCGCGCGACTCAGGGCGACTCAAATGGACTGAGAGCGCGGCAACCACGGCGCACTGCAGCGTATAGGCGAAGATCTCCGGCCCTGGGGAAGTGGCAGCGTTCCTCAGGAACCGTCCGTCTGGGTTTCTATAGCAAATGATTTGGCCCCTGATGACCTGATGCGCACATTGTCCGGTCCGGGTGCAAGCTGCAACTTGTTTAGTAGAACCCATTTAAGGTGCCCTCACAACAATACTCCCGGCAAGATGCTGGCACACACACACACAAATACTAGTTGATTGGCCTCACATGCTCCTGTCTGGCAGATTCGGTCACCTTTGCCAACATGCTAGATGGATTTCTTTTCTGGGTTGTTCGGTCCCCAATCCACAATCCGCAGTGATAAACCACAGTCATTGTAGGAAGGGAAGCCATCACCATCATAAGGATCTTGCGGATCGGCTTTGAAGAACCCCAGCTCTTCGACCAACTCTCGTGGCAAACTCTCTTTCTCTCTCTCGCTCTCTCTCCATGAGTGCCAAATTAAGAGGACCCCCAAAATAGTGGCTTTCGCTTTGGTTTGCCTTGAAGCCGAAATAAAGGGGTACCCTCAAGAAACACACACTCATATGGGAAGCTCTCCAAATTGGGACCCCCCAAAATGGCACAAGGGTGTCCTTTTAACTTCCCCTAAAATAACAACAAAGGCGGGTCGGAAAATCCAGCTTGCGAATTTCCCACAACGAGCATGGCGACTAAGGCACGGACACCAACATTCCTACCAGCAGCTCCTGAGTGCCACAGGAAGGCCTATCGAAAGCCTCCTGGGGAGGTGTGCGTGTTGTTTTGGGGAGAAGGTAACCGAAGTTACGATTTCTTTTCACTTTGGCTTCGAGGGAAACCGGCAGGAAAGCGAAAAAAAACGTTGGGGGGGGGGTTCCCTATTTAGACACACCATTCTGCGCGGTAAACTCGGAATCACAGAAGGCTCGTCAGGTATGATTCGAAGGTATTCATTGATTGCCGTTGGCTCAAGTTTTGACTGATGACCACCTTCTCTCGCAACAAGTTGCAACAGTTGCATTCTGAATGCTTCAGCCACGCGAACTCCGCAGCGAGGCCTGTCCGATCTCATGAGCTTGCTCACCTTTCAGCATGTGTAATGAAAGATGGCGCGACCCCAGAGCTGACTGAGAACGAATGGGCCATACACTTCCCATAGACAATGCTTTGACGACCCTCATGGAAGTGGCTTGCAGGCATTCATGCTGATGCTATTGTTCTCGAATGCATCCAATGCCAAGGTCAGCTTCCTATTCTTTCTGACTTCCATGCGCAAGACCGATCTTGATACGCTGTGCAACAGGCTGCGTCTTGGAGTCCGGGCCGGATCGCATTTGAGACCTCCTTCAAGGAGCCTGCATGTCCAGTGAGGTCTCTACATTTCACCCGGAATGGGGTCCCAACAAAGGGACACACCCGCGTGGTTCCAGGATTCAATCGTTGATGTTGATCCCGTGTCCCTGTTCAGAGAGGGCATCCAGAACGCTTTCGGGGGGAGTTGCTCCGTTCCTCCAGGGTCGGCAGCGTGCCAATCGCGCTGTGTTCCGGCCAAGAGCAGCTCAGGAGTACCGTGAATGGACAGAATCCTGCACCAGTTGGTGGGTGGTTCATAGGGAATCACCCGTCCCAAGTGGTGCAGGATTCTGTTCCTCCACAGTAGAACCCAGCAATGTGCTTCAAGCTGACTGCACCCTCAATACAAGTCAGTCTCGAAACACACTGGACAACTAGCAACTTGAAATGGGTACCTGCGCCAAAACCGAAAATGGTGGTAAGGCTACCCTCAAACAAATCCATACCCAAATGGCGATATGAGCCTACATGCATGTCGCACGGCGCCCAACAGCGCCTCAAGGCGGTCTGCAAAGCCTCCCGCCGCCGATTCTCCCGGACCATCTTCTGCCTCTGATGCAGAAATGGGTGCATCAAAATACGGGGACCCAAAAAATGGTTCGTTTCGGTTCCCCTAGTACCCTCAAAGAGCACATACCGCAATTGGCTGTGAAAAGCTAACTGCCCCCGAGCGTTAGTAGTTCCTGTTTCGTGCCTAACATTCATTATGGCAGGCAGCAACCTCGTTGAATCTCCGATCACAAAGGACATCCCTTCCAATATGGGAGTGTCTTTTTTCGGGGACCCCCAAAATGGTGGTTTCCCTACTGGCTTCCGTTTAAAAATACCAACAAGGGCGTACCGGGCGTACCCTCAAAAAAGGACACACCCATATTGCACGCTCACAAATCACTCCGATGGATATTGGACGGCGTGATGCACAACAGACCTATACTTACCCATCAGCTTCACGTCCTTGCAACGCAGCATCCGCAGAAGGTCACAACTTAGCATCATCACATTCAGTAAGAACTTGTTTGAGCCCAAAAAAAATGAAAACAAACAATTGCTCCGACACAACTTGCTTCAACCGCCTCCCTTTGGCATCCGTTCAAGGTCCCTGTGGGCATGGGTCAAGCGGCAGCTTCTTCTCCAAGCCCCGCTGCTCCCGCATGTCATCATCCTGCGAACCGTTTGGGACGTTTTGGTTGACCCCCCAACTTTGATTCTTGGGCGAAAAACAAATGGGACAAATGGAGGCAACATGTTAAGAATCATGGTTGGCAAAGCAGTGTCCCCACTTCAATCCCCAAGTCATGAATTAAGAATCAAGACTGAAGACGGCTCCCGATGCTTGGGACTGTCCCTTTCGAACCTTCTGCCCGTACTTTTGATTGTGGCTCTGCCGTTGGCAGTGAGGAGTTCTTGGAGCAGTCTGTTGAAAGGCAAGCCCAAGCAAAGAGCCTGGTTGCTTCTTCCCATCTTCTTCCCGTGGAAGTGTTTGACACTATCAAATAACAGTGAACCAACCAGTGAACAAGGGTAGACAAAGCCTTGACCCATGCCCCCGCCATTCTTCTCCCAAGCCCGCCGCGTTCCGCCCGTGATTTCAGGCTTTGAGATACTCACGCCGCTTCCCTCGCTCCCTTTCCCAAGTCTTTGCCAGCTCCAGTTTGGAACCCAGATCGATCCAGAGAACATGTGGGCGAGATGAGGCAGAATTCGCGGTAATCACAGCCACGTAGCATGTTTAGAACTCCCAAACATAGACTTAAAGAGGTCTTAGTGGCAGGGCAAAGCTTGTGAGCATGTCATGATGCGACTGCCAATGGAGACAAGCGGTACACCTCGACAGTGCTTCGAGGCTGCCTTAGAGATACGCTCACGACTTGACGAGCTTTGCTTAGTGCGGGATCCAAGTGGATTCCCCGAAGCAAGTGATCTCATGCCTCACCCAATTTTCTTATCTGGCTCACCACACACGGCAGTCCAAGCAGTCGAGGTCCGTCTCTGTGACAGTCAATGCAGAATAATAATAATAATAATAAATAATAATAATAATAATAACAATAATAATAATAAGAATAATAATAATACTAATAATAATAAATCATAATAACAATAACAGCAATAACAATAATAAATAGCAAATAATAAACATACTAATTATAGTAACAATAATAATTTTAAACATAACAATACTAATAAACATAATTATGCATGACAATAATACTATAGAACACAATGAACACAATAGTAATAATGCTGATACTACTGCTGTTGATAATAGTAATAATAATAATAACAACAATAAATACTATAGTGAACTGGACCATGGTTGTTTACTTGCCTGCGATGCAGCAATGAGCGCAGCTGCTCTGCACAAAGCTTGTGTTTGTCGCCGATGGTGCAGTGCTTCTGAGGGTACTTACAGGAACATCTGGGCTCACAAAAACCGTCGATCATTCGAAGCCATTGCAACACGTGGCAACATTAAAACAAACAAAAAAAAAAGCCATGGCGTAGCAAAGCGCAGCTAGACCACAGGGCCACAGGCCACACCGAAAGGCAAGCCAAAAGCCAAACCGAAAGCCACAAACCGAAGGCCTCTAACTCCCCTTCCACTTGACACCAGAATGACAATGCTACAAATCCATTCCATTTGAAACCACTCCAAACCTCCCACCCGTCCAAAAAACCGAGTGGTCGGCCTCCAGCTCCCTCTGCGCTTCTCTGCTGGCGCTGCGGGGCCGCACCCGGCGCAAGCGCCGCCAAAGCTGCTCCCCGCTCTTGGTACTTCGCTTGGAGCTGCTGCTGCCGGCTCGGCCACGCCAAGCTTTGGGCAGGCGCCGGCCACAACTCTTCCTACGGGAACATGTTGCGTGTCGTAGTCGCATGGGCACATCTTCGCGTCCCGGAAATAAGAAATCCAGGGACCTTAGTGAGCTGGTTTTACTGTTTACAAAAAAGTTGGATTGATGGAAAGCGCAATTGCTTGGAATGGTAGGTGGACCTCGCGTTCAGCTTGTATCGGAATTGCAACTCTTTTATTTATAGTAAGGTGGCACAAGAGTGGACCTCACTAAGACTGTGGAGCCGTTTAACAATGGGGGCTGGGAAGTGTCTGGCGGAGGCGTGGTGTAGGCCGGACAAAACATAAGACTGGTATGAATGTTCAATCTTTCACTCCGTTCAGCTGTCATAGGTGACCGATGTCTCCACCCTTTGCAATCACGCCGCTTGCTGTGCAACTTGCCATGTGCTTCCGCGGAGCAAACAAAAAACAGGCTTACACTGTCATGCCGACATAAGCATTGCATAAACCTTCTCGCGTGATATTCAAACGCCTTGCGGCGTTGGCAGTTGATTACATACCTTCCACCGCTCAAATGTTGCTGGAGGGCTAATGTTGAAAACCACCGATTACAAAGCCGCGTTTTCAAGATCCACTAACAATTCCAGACTCTGCTGAGCCTTCCACAGAATCTTTCACACAAGTTTTTAACATTCCCCAACGGTGGCCAGGTATACCTGGCGCCCCTACCTGGCGCCCCTTTGAACTCCGGGCCAAACCGCGGCAACTCGCCCAAGGCGCGAAGAGGCGCTGCGAGACGCGCTCCGCGCTCTCCGGCTCCGGCTCCGGCGCCGGCTGCGCCGGCTGCGCCGGCTCCGGCTGCGCGAGCCTGACACATCGAAACCCCCAAGACATCGAAACAAACGACGGTGGGCAGTTCTTCTTTTTTCGGGACCCCCCAAAAAAATTGCTGGCATTCCTTTTGGCTCCCCAAAAAGCCAAAAACAAAAAGCGGTGGCGCCGTCAAAAACGACAAAAAACTTCATGTCTCAAAGGGTTTTCGCCCACCTCTCCCCCGTTGCGCTCGCCTGAGCATGAGGAGTTGGAGCGGCTCCGCGAGCTGGAGCTGCGACCCATGCCGTTTGCGCGAAGACATGCGGTCGGTGAATCGAGCAGACGGATTTTCAGGGAGCTCGGCTGGATATGCTGGATATGCACACATCAACATATTCAACAAAATGAACTCCTTTTTCATACTGCCTAACAAACAAAAAAAGAAGAAGCAATGCCGGATGTAACTCTCTCAAATTGTGAGGAGGCTAAGAGCTTGGGTGTGGAGAGACTGGCAACTGCCATCTCACATGATCTGCGAGGAAATTGGGCCTTTTCACGCCCAAGGGAGACATCAATTGGTGCGGGCTGGTTTCAGTCTTCTGGGGCGCGAGAGCAACGTTTAGGAAAACGAACTGAGACCCAACAGTAACGGGCCGCTTTTCACACATCATTATCAAACATCTGGGCTCCAAATGGAGTACTTGCTTGCACCATGCAGTGCATCTTTGGTATGAATCTAAGCAAGCGATAAGCCTTGGCAGTCCTTTCTTCCAAACTAATGGACCAGTGCCTGAGCCACGATTTTTCGGGTAGCTGCATAATTTCAAGGACAAAAGCCTTGAGTTGACACACCTTGGGATTCCAAGAAGGCCAGCTACTCAAGCTGGCCGATTCAGCAAAACCGCGAACCGTGCTGTTGCAGAGCCGAGAGAAAGTGCCGGCAGCTTCTTTAGTTCTGCGCCATGCGCCATTGTCGGCCACAAACCGGTGGCCATCAATGGCATATGGTTGATTCCCTATGCATCGCAAGTAGGAAACAAGGATGCCTTGCTATTCGCTACGCAGGTGTTGTTGCTGGTTTACTTCAGATTTTAGGGAATCAACCGAGCCCCCTGCAGCCTGAACAGCAATCCATTGTGCATGCAAATGATGCTATCATACCTTCTATTCAAACGGCACAATGCAACTTGGGTATCTGAAGAAGCTGCGTTGCCAAGAATGATGAGTTGTGCAAGTGGCACCTGGGACCTGTTCAAGCTGCGCAGATTGGCGGGAGTGACTGCAACTTCAGTCTCTCCGTCAACAGCTACCTTCTGAGATTCTACGTTTAGTTTGCAAACATCTCAAATGTCCTTCGATTCTCTCATCGCTCAGCCACTCAATTCTCTGCTGCGACTCCTGAGCAAACACCAGCGTCGCTCTCCCAATCTCATATTGCCACAGTACTTGCAGTGACCAACATAGAGATCCACACAGGCCGTGAGTGGGGCTAGTCAAAAATTCGGAATCCCAAACATGGAGTTTTCTTTCGGTTTCCCTTGAAACTAACCGCCCAACAAACACGTAGCCAGTGCAGCGCTTTTTGGAAATAGAACATGAGCATCTTGAACTGACCCGGAGCAACAACCCAAAAACACAAAATTATGAACTCAGCAGGTGACTGAAAAACATATTCAGGAAGCTCCACAAACTGAACCCGCGCGTGTTTGTGGACGAATGCTCAGGCCCCAAATGGCTACCGTGTGGGTGGCCAAATGGTAGCCTTTCATCACTTTTGTGCTCCGAATCCCCTCCAAGCAAATTAAGCTCCCGGAAAAAGAAGGAATACTGGCAATGGGATACAAAACTGCAGGGCACCTAAAATGCTTGAATCAGTAGGGGGAACTGTAAATGAGAACCTGTGCGGGTGCGGAGGAACCAAGGATATTGCTGTGCTTTTGCACCGCTCCTATTTAGGAAGGATTTGTGGAGAAGATGTGGCAGCTGCACATATGGTGCAGCTTGGCGCGTAGGGCTCCGGCCATTGTGCTGGCGGTTCTTCAGAGCAGCATGCACCACCTCGGAAGCTCGAAAAAAGGGATGGCGCCTGTAGCGCTTGCTGGCATCTGCTTGAATGTTTGCTCTGGATAAGGCCCACCCCTGAGTTGCCATCAACTTTAGCAATGGACATGTGCATCGCAAAGCTCCCAGTACAGGATTGGTGTCCGGAGTAGGCTTTGGCAGCTCCCATTGGAACATGGCGTCTCCCAGTACAAAAGCACAGCGTCAAGGGGATCTTCAAGCAAGGTCTCATACCTCCAAAGCCCATACCTGAAAATGCTCTTGATTGTACTGGGCGGGCAGTTGCCAGGCAGGTAGGGCATATCTCCAATGGTGGCTGGTTGTTTGGCTACCTGCAGGCGGCGTGCCTCGATCAAGTGGTGACTGATCTCATCAGCCTTGGCACGAACAGTACCCCCACGCTCTCTCGGCTGGCGCCCGTCCATGTGAATGAGCAAATACTACGAGTCCAACCTTCACTAAGAATCCCATGTCGTCCTCAAGCTGGCATCTTCCTCTTGTCAGGTGGCAAGGTAACAGCAATGAACTGCTGTAGGCAAAGGAGCAGGTCTCTGGACTGAATATCTGACATCAACCCTGAATTCAGCGCCGCTCCTTGGGTCAACAAGTATCTGGGCTTAAGCTACCTTTCCACAAACCTCCCTTTCAGAACCCAAAGGACTGAGTGGCGCATTCCCTTTCAGTACTTCTATCCTTGTCAGCAGCAGTGCCACCCCTTCATGCGCTATTGTGTAGCCGAAGGGGCTGACTTCACCTCCCTCAGGATGGACACCGAGAAGTGCGGAGTTGGCGCCGCACGGAACTGACCAAAGAGCTTCACCTCATTGGCAGCCGCGGGTTCAACTCGGTCATGTGCCAAGTGGGACCCGGGCCTTGCTTACAATCAATGCTGTTGAGGAGCCCGCCTGTTTCATCGTTGCTGTGGCTGTTGGGGATTTCTTTTTGCTCAGTCTGTGTTAAGCCCCTTGAGGCGCTTTGCGCAACAGGCGGTAGAGCTGGTGCTGATGACTTTGGCGATTGCTACCTCTGCGCTCTCTTACTCGGCGGCGCAGGTAATAGATATTGATCAACGTTGCAGATATGACAACAGGACCAGCTTGCTGGCCTGCCTGCCAGCCTGCTTGATTGATTGCTTGATTGCTCCTGCTTTGCCTGTTAGACAGATTGATCTGAAGGGAGGAAATGCACAGGCACTTGCTTCGCAGCAGGATCTTCTGAATCCTGGCGTCCAATCCTCTGAGAGCTTGTTGACACTGCACAAAGATCCCTTCGGGATGGTGCGACCATCGCAATTGCCCAGTTGCTTTGCCAGCCAGTGCTGCCAACAAGATGACGACGCTCTGAGATGATTTGATGACTATTGTGTTGCAGTGCTTGTCCCGAGGGAAATGCTGCAGAATATGGCAATATTGCTGATGCAGGTTAGGAAGCAGAGCTAAAGCTGTGGAGGCAACCAGCTCAGGCTGAGATCCCCGACCCAGTTGCCCTCAGTGACGCTCTGAATAGCTTTCTCCTCAGACAATGTGCCACGTGGCTCATGGCTCACGTGTTCTCTGAGATCACATTCCCCTTGTCAGCACTTTGCTCGAATTTGCTCAACTCAAAGAGATGCCCGTGCACATTATGTTGCGAACCCCGGAACCACCAGGTTCGGGCCATTCACACAGGTGCCACGAAGTTCATGAAGGTTGCCTCGCCCAAATACCCAGGAACAGCAACCAGGCACCCTAGAGATGTATCGACGTAAGAACCAAGCCCGGGAGCCAGTCCAACGTAACAATCCCCCTTTTCGCCCAAGCCTTTGGCCTTCCTTCAGGCAATACATTCCGAGTCAAGCGTCAATCACAATTTCCCTTAATCTTCGCAACGTATCGCCACCTTGCCGGAAGACATGCGTGCGAGGACACATTTGGGATATCTGCAAACCACGCGCTTTGTCTAATCATTAAGAAGACTCCATGCAAGAGTGCTTTAGCGTGTCGGACACTGAGCCTTGAACATCATTTTATGAGGTTCTTAAGGGAGGGATGCAAGAGGGGGGGTTGCTGGGTGTGGACTAGAGAGCCCTGGGGAAGCCCAAATCCTGAATCTTGCTGAACCCTCATCTCCCTTGCCCGCCACAAATCTCTTCTCAAAGCACTTGGTCCTTTGCTTGTTTGTCCAGCAACCCAACTCAAGCTGAGAAGTCCAAATCCTATTCCCTAGGCTTCCCCAGGCTTCCCAGAGCTCCCTAAGCAAGCTTCCCTAATCCCCAAGGCTCCCTAAGCTCAGACACTCCCTAAGTCCCCAAGCCTCCCCTGGAATTTTCTTGGTTTCCCCAAGCTTCCCTTGGCCTCCCCTTTGAAACTGCATTCTCCCAAAATTCTGGGTTGGTCAGCAGGGGCAAAGCCAAACCTAGCCACAATGAAAGGGAAAGCGGGGGAGCTCAAGGGAGCCCAATAAATTTGGGGGGGCCTTTAAAAGTCCTTGGGAAAGTTGTTTGCCAAGGAGCTCTACGAGGGAAGCTTGTAATGCCTTAAATGGTTCCAACTACCCCCCCCTCCCCTTACATCCCCATGCTTTAAAGAACCCCATAATCATTCAGTCATACAGACAATACATTCTTACACTCCTGCGTCTTGTCCGTGGCGAAGAATCGTGCGCGCAATCGGGCAGTGGCATCGCAGACTGTGAACCTGCAGAAGTCTGAACTTGCGGATACAACATCCGAGTCGAGCAATATGGCACCCATGCTATTCTTGGATTCCCCCAATATTACTTACAGGCTAGGTAGACCCACGGTTGCTCAAAAACATCCCCAGCAATATTATGTGATTTACAGCTTGGAGGATCAATAACTAAGCGAAATACACGCATGGCATATGATTGTGACAAGCTTGGCAATCAGTCACTTTACCTGCACAAACTGAACAAAAACAGGCTGCGCCTTTTGTTGCTGCAAGGCTAAAAGCCTTGAGAAAGAAAGTGATTTGTGAAAGCCGCAACTTAGAGTGTTGTGGGTTTGTGTTCAAAATCGGAAAACCAAAACACCACTTGTCCTTTTGGTGTCCCTGGTTTCCATTCAAACCAAGGTGAAAAGGGTACCCTCGAGAAAAGACGAGCCACCAAAAAAGCATGGGCCATTCGCCGAGCAGCTCTGCCATGCTGTCCTGCTTGGCGTGCAAGGTCTGGCATTGGCCGTGCAATCCTTTGAGGGTATCCTTTTTGGGGCGTGTCAAGAGAACCAAAGGAAAACAACCATTGTTTTGTTACATTTTGTTGTTTTGTTGTTTACGTGTTGTTGTTTTTTGTGTGGGGGGGGGGGGGTCCCCAAAAACAGACCCCCTGAAAACAGACCGCAAACACGGGCATGTGCTAAAGCGATATGGCTTCGGACCCCTAAAACCCACATCAGAATGCATCCTGTGTGAATGGCATTCAACCCAACAAGAAAGCTGTACCTTGCCAGAATTTATGCAAACAGGTCGATGTGCTCCAAGGATATCATTTAAGCAGCAGCAGCGCCCAAACTCCACTGACCTTTGGTTCTGCTAAGGCGTTCACGGTTTCTATAGACCTTGTTCTAGCCTCTGTTAAACCAGGAAATAGAACCTCCTTCTGGGGGGGGTTGGGAGCTCATTTGTTTTGCAGAAACATTGGCAAATTGGGGCCCATCGCCCTGGTGAACAGTTCGGGACCCTTGAAAAAAGACACACCCAAATGCAAATGCTACAATGACTCCAAAACCCAACCACTACATCATAGTGAGCTCGTTTTACCCCCTGCGATAGCATTGGCAAACGATAGTTGCCATCCCTCATGGAGCCATTGCCTCAACCTGCGCCAACATCATCAGCAAGCCCGGCGACGTTTCAGCGCCTGAGTGAAGTCAGTCACCAAAACCCCTTGGTTTCAATAGGATTCACAGCACAAAGAACAATGCTATGGGTTTTCCCTGGGGTTGGCCAATACGTTGCGTGACGTCTGCTAAGCAAGTTGCCAACGATCCTTCATCCTGCGTGTATATGAATCTTACATACACACTATCTTATCTGTATGGGCGTGTTGCAAGATTGGGTACCCCCAAATGACTTGACTTCCTTCGGCTTCCTTTCAAAAGCCAAACAAGGTACCCTCAAAAAAGGCCACGCCCCAGCCTCCCTCTATCTGGTGGTTTGCATTGGTTTGGTGGTCAGGGGTCGTTTGCCCATTCACCCACAAGAACCAGGGCTTCAAATCCTCAGATCGCCAATCCAAACCACCAATTAACCTGAACACCCATATGTATATATATATATATATGTATATATATATACACATATGGCTGTGGCTCAACAACATGTCCCAACATGGCACCTTGGTAAATGGAACCAAAGACTAAGACCTGCGCAACCCTATCTCTTCAATGTTGAGCCACACCCATGTTGACTCAAGTCATCTCGGCCCAGCGCCATGGAACCGGAGCTCCCCCTCCGTGGATTTCGAAGCCTCATGCGCCGTCTCCTGCGGCAGTGCGAGCTATGAGCACGTCTGGAGATGCGAGGAACCCCAAAAACGGCGGTTGTCCCTTTGAATTCCCTTGACACCAACCAAAAAAGCACACACAAACAAACAGACAGACGGACGGACGGACGGACAGACAGACAGACCAACAAACAAACAAAACAACCAAACAAAGAAGCAAACAAACAAACAAACAAACAAACAAACAAACAAACAAAACAAACAAAACAACCAAACAAGCAAGCAAGCAAGCAAGCAAGCAAGCAAGCAAGCAAACACACACACACACACACAGAGAGAGACGCACGTAGGCATGCACGCATGCGAGCAAGCATGCAAGCACGCACACAGGCATACGCGCATTCATGCAGTCTGTGTTGCTGCCCATCCACACTCAACACATACGTGACTCGTCAGCAATCACATTCACTCAAAAAATCGTGCATTGAACATGGTGCCACGGTTGCTTCATGGGCGTCAGCTCAAACTCTCGGGTTTGTCTCAGCTAATGTCGTCCCTTCCCCCAGCTCCAGCATGCGCAGGGTCACTGGCAGCAGGTTCCTGGCAAGCGCAGATTCAGTATGATTCATCTGTGCCCCTTTGAAAAGAAAACACACATTCTGCGCACCTTTGTAAAACACCCTAAAAGCCATACAGCGGTGTGTTTCCTGTCTTGTCCTTCCGATCATGTCTGAAGGGCTTTTTGCAATCTCCAAGTTGGGCAGTGCTACTCATCTTTTGCCAAGATCGACTTTGGATGCCTTGTAGACTCAGTTCCTTAGAAAAGCACTGCAACTGCATCGCTCAGACCAACCTACGCCTTGAAGTTCCGGTACTGAAACTGTGCCCGCGGCATGGCGAACCGCAATGCAATGGGCGCCGGCTAGGCGACACATCATCCGCACGCTTCGGCCTGGCTTAACTTCCACGGAGTAACCCTAGCTTCACACCCGGATCATAGGAAACCACCAGCACCCCCAACTTGTCTGCTTTCTGCCATGTCCAGAAATCAATTTGGTTGAGGGGTGCTGGAATGCAAGTGATGTTTGATACCTGTCCCAATATCCTCAGACGAGCTCCAAGAATCAACTCTCAGAATCGACCTAAGTCCCCCACTTCTCCGGGCTAGTCTGCGTTGCCATGGAGAAACCGCCTAAGCCGAATGCTTGCGCATTCGGTGCTGATTGAGCAAAGCACCATCCGGGCTGTACAAAAAGGCGCGCTTGCCAAGTGAGTCATCCAAATACCACCCAAAACCATGTGAAGAACAACAAATGCGGTCGCACCTATTTCTGGCTAAACCTAATTTTCACTTGCTGAGGTTTGATTGTGGCTCGAGTGCCTGCTGGGAATCAGTAAGCCCACGCATATGGTCACGGTGATGCTCAACTGTCAAACTGATTTCGATGTCGGCATACACCTTTGAAAGGCGCTCTGGGTAAATTTGATGCAGCCTGAGCTCCGGGCTGAACATGATGGCGACTCGGAAGTAGGCGCGGGGAAAGCTGTGCCGTGGCTGTCTCGCTGTGAGCAGCGCGATGTCCAGCAATCACATCCTGTAGGCTGGCGAATTGACGAGGTGCAAGCAATATCAAGCAAGAAGCAGCCACACATATCGACTTCCAAATCTCAGCGCGCATGTCTTTATGTTGCAAGTACTTTCCAATGGAAGTGGCCCAAGCTTCCGAAGTTGAGGAAACAAGCCACTGGTTCACTGCTACCGCTCAAACCCATATAGTAATTGCGCAACACGTCAAAACAACCAACGCCCGGCACATGCTAGATAGTAATCATAATGATATTGTCATAGCAAATGTGCAGCGCAGCCAAATGTGAATGCGTTGGCCCAGGTAGATGCTACCACAACCCAGCGCAGCGCAACGTGTCGAAAACAGCTTGCTGCCTTTCCCAAATTTCGAGTAGGATTCTCTCAGAGATGCCTCCTTTCCCATGCATCTAACCTAAGGAAAACAACGGGTCAAATGGGTCAGAGTTTTTCGAGGGGACCTTTGCTTCGATTGCAATGAGAAACTGGGGAAACTAAAAGGAAACCAATCGCTTTGGGGGTCCTTTGACACACATGCCCAAGAACGCCTATTCCCCATTCACATTGCAACAATCCATGCGCATTAGCATCGAATTCCCATGCCAGGGATGAAGAAATTGCGGAATTGGCACACTTGCACTTGCACGAGGCTCAAGGCACATCTGCGGGTTTTCAATCACCTGGGAACAGCTTGTAATTAGAGGATATGGGGTCGTCCCCAACAATCGGGGGGACAAAAGAAGCCGAATTCCGTGTATATATATATATATGGCTTGCCTTTTATCAGCCAGAAGGATCTGCACGGGAGCTACCCTAAAAAGATCCACCCATGCTAGCAACCAAGCCGCCAGCGCCTTTTGCTCCATTCGCCATTGTCAGCCAGAAACCCGCGACCATCAATGGCACACGATTGATTCCCCAAAAGGCTCGAGCGGGAGATCAGAAACCCTCGGGCCTTTTGCCATGCCTTGTGGCTGGCTTTTGCTTTCAGTGTTTGGGGAATCAACCTTGCCCCCTGCATTTTGAACAGCTGCCTAGGTGTTGCAAATGATCCGTACCATATCTCTTGTCTAAGAGTACCATTCGACTTGGGTTTTCCGAACGCTCGTACACACAAGCCCGAAGCTGTGAAGTCCCACACCGTTTTAGCCTTTCAGCACCACAGGACCACTGTCGGAACAAAGTCGTAAGACATGAATTTGCCATTCGAGCCCCCCGCGTTCCAGTTTGCGATCCCTCCAACTGGCACGAGAGACTGTAAACCACATCCGTTTGCTGCTGCGAGTAACGGAAATGGAAGCAGCCAGGAGTTTAATCCAAAAGTCGAGAACTGTAGAAAATAACGTCTAGCACTTTAGCCACCGCCTCTAAAAAGATCACTCCGAAAACATGTTCACAGTTTGTGAAGGCACCTTGTTCTAAGCGTGGAAGATACTCTATTCCAAGTTAATGATGCAGCATGGGTGGCTCAAAAGCATTTTGTTTCGCATGCCAAGAACCGTCTCTGAAAATGGCTTTGCTTCAGGAAACTTTCTTTGGACACGGGCAGTGCTTTCAGGGGGAGCATGACAGTTCTGACCTTCAATGCTGTGCCATACTGGATGTGCGCGCGTGTGTGTGTGTGTGCTTTATGGGTATTTACCCTGTCTAAGTTTGGTTAAAAGGGAACTCCGAAGCAAAACCACCTGATTTTCGGGGTCCAAACTTCGACACATATATCTTTTACTTGAAGTAAACAGCGCAACTCGGGGAAATGGATCACTGAAACGCCACCGCGCGTTGCTGAAGCGAGTCACTTCAGCAAAAGATGCGAATACACAATGGCGGATGCCTGATGTTCAAGTGCCCGGGTTTCACTTCAAGTAGAGGCTCGGTGCAAGTTGCTGGAAGACCATCTACTTTTGTGCCACAGCATGTGTGCCAATGAAGTTGTTTCAATCAACTACACATGTTAATAACTGTTTAATCAACAAAAGTTGTTGGTATGAATAGGGATACAAAAAATGCGGCCGGGCAATTCATCGTAGCACATGAACTCCAAGCGCGTCAGAAAGCCGAGTTTATTTGAATTGCTTTTTCCCCCTTTGGTTTGACCCTTTGCCCAGCTGTTCGAAATGCGATCGGGAGAGACTGCATCGGTCTCTCCCGCGAGATTGAAAATAGATGTGCGCTTTGGCCCTGCTCAGCCGCTGAGCTCAATTCAGTGCTTCGCTTCCTGAGGCACCAGCATCATTTCAACTGTCAACGCGAGGAAGATTTGCGGAGAAGACGCTTCAGCTTCCAATTGTGGTCGCACGAATGTGGCATCGCTTATTGTTGCCGACATCTCCTTCTGCAAAGATATAGAATTCACGTCCATAGCACTAAGTTTGCTTGGGCATTGAATTGGAATGCTTGCTACAAGTTATCATGCAACAAGCTGAACAAGGGGCTTTGACATGTCCTCACACCAAAAACAAAGACCAGGAAACTCTGCCCACAGTAGGTGTGGTTTGGCCGTGAGAGTATTCGCCAGCATCCCTCAAAAACATGCACACAACCTGCCGCTGGCCTGCGATTGGCTCATGCTGATCAAATCAACTCATTTGCAGGGGGGGGCATGCTGATGCGACCGGGTCGATCCGAACCAAACGCATGGTTCCCCTGAAAACAAAAACTCGATTTTAGGAAATCCCCGCTCGAAGAGTTGACTGCAGCAGTTCTCATCTTGGGACAGCATGCCGTAGGGCTCCGGCCATTGTGCTGGCGGCTCTTGAGAGCTGCATGCACCACCTAGCAAGCTGCGAGCAAAGAAAAAGATGGAGTTTGTGACAGCGGTTCGTGGGATATCATTGCTCAAATGCTTTATCTGACTAGTAACGGCCGCCCCTCCCCAATGAGTGTGCAAGGTCTGGAACTCTACAGTGGTTGGGTTTGGAGTGCTTAAGGGTGCTTACATTGACAGATTTTGGCAATGGACAAATCGAGATCTAGTATAGGCGGTCTTTCCTTTAAACACATGTATGCAATCCCGAGGAGTTTGACAAATCAAAGCGAGGACTTGATGCGTAGTGCCATTCATGCAACTTATGGCAGTGTCCAGGGAATGCTCAGGTATGGGTTCTGAAGTTCTGGAGGTTCTATACCACTGATATGATTGGTGTGTGTTTCCGATGCTTTGCCTTGCACTCTTACATTCATGGCATATAGGCATATAAGCCTCCATGCCTCCAAAGCCCATACCTGAAAATGCCTTTGACAGCGTCGGGAGACGGGCGATGGCGATCACGCTGTGTGCCTCGATCAAGTGGTGGCTGATCTCATCAGCCTTGGCTTGGCACTCGCCCATGCGCATGAGGAAATGCCGCGAGGGGTGTCGTTCTCTACTGAGAACCTGCTCACTTCTTACAGGGGCGTCTGTCTCTTGTCATTCTGGCAATGTGCCGCAAGCCAAGGAACACATCTCCAAACTGAATGGCAAAGGATGGGACATGCAAACTTGACCTGCAAATTTCGCATTGACTTTGAGAATTTCGAAGTGGTACGAGTACAGGTGGCCTTCTCAAGTTCAACGTGGAATCCAGAACTGCTCCTTGCGTCAACAGATCTCTGGGCTTCTTGAGTCACATGTCTGGAAGAAGTGCCTGGGCCTGCGCACTGGAACCGCCGAGGGCCACCTTCCATCTCGTCACCGGGGTCCCAAGAATTGCTCGCCCAAGCGGCTGACTTCACCTCCCTCAGGATGGACACCGAGAGGTGGGGAGATGGCGCCGCACGGAACTGGCCGAAGAGCTTCACCTCATTGACACCCGCAGGTTGAATTCCGTGTGTGAAAGTTGGACCTGTGCTTGCTTACAAGTGATGCTGTTTAGAAGCCCGGCTACTTGCTTGCCTGCGTCCTTGCTTGCCTGCCTGCTTACTTGATTGCTTGCTTGAGAGACTGATCTACAGGAAGCCAAACACGTACATCAAGAAGAGCTCAAGAATCATACGGTAAGCCTTGGCCTCACCAAGATCTTTCCCAGTTGCCTGGCTGCTTTGCCGGGGACATCGCTGCCGACTGCTACTGTTTCCCTATGTCATTCCCAAGTCAGGTGTCATTCCTTGCAAGAGCTACGAGCATGGGCAACTTCCCGAGATCCCGGGCCCAGTTGCCCTCAGCGAGGCTCTGAAGGGCTTTCTCCTCACCGTGCCACGCTTGGCTCATGTCCCCTCTGAGGCCACATTCCCTTGTCAGCACTTTGTCGCATTCGCTCAACTCAAGCAATTGCAAAGTGGTTGCGGGGTTGCTGATGGCTGTTGGTGCACATGATCCATGCTGCGAACCGCACAACTGCCAGCCTGCACGTTGTTCGTATGGACATCATCCAACTATCCGAAAAACACAAGTTGCACATTACTATACTTGTTTTGTGTAAATACACCTATGTACATAACAAATATCGATAAGGGCTCCATGCAAGCCTGGATTGGTCCCTATTCCTAGAACGTCATATGTTGGATGCGCTTTGACTCATACATCACACTCAGCACACAATGCATTCTTGCACAACTCCTGCGTCTTGTCCGTGGCGAAGAAGCGTGCGCGCAAACGGGCAGTGGCATCGCAGACTGTGAACCTGCACTGACATGTAGACAGTTCTAACTTATTGACTTTTACAAACAAGTCTTCGCAAATTGCAGATCCAAACTGCAAATGGATGAGCATGGCTTTCTTGCAGTGCAAGGGGATGACGGAAGGGGCAGCAATTGGAGATGGTATTGGAGACATAGATCGGGCGGTGGGCAAGGAATGGGGGAAGAATCAAGCGAAGGACAAGCTTCTTGAAGAAGATAATGGCAAAGCAAGCACCACGCAAGTGCTAGCAGCTGAACATAGTTGTTGACAAACTGCACCCATTTCTGGTCAGTACTTGGTTTCGCTGCTTTCGCAGCTTTCGCAAAGTAATTGCCGAGAATTCAACTGCAGGTCTTCGGTTGGTTGGTGAAAGCAATTTGAAGTCATTACTATTAAAACCATGGACCAAGGCTGCAATTCAATCCGAGCAGCTCTGCCATGGTGTCCTGCTTGGCGTGCAAGGTCTGGCAAAGGCATATTGACACACCGACAACTTCAAACACATCCGAAACATAGGACGCAAGGTAGGCTAAACTGCCTTTGCGCCACAAGTGAATCCACCTTTGGACATGCGGTTCAATGCATTCGACACCGTCAAACGCTGTCTCAGATGGATTGCACAAATCAGCTCCAGGAAGCTACCCCGAGTCATGGTGTGTATCTGCCCGAATTTCATCTGCCATCCCAGAGTCAGTGCCTCCACCTGCACCAACATCATCAGCAAGCCCGGCGACGTCTCAGAGCCTATGAGCCGAAGGGACATGCGTCTTGGTGAAACTGCCGAAGACTTGAAGACTTAAACACTTGCACATGTCCTTGCCTCGGACATATGTGTATATATTATAATGTGTTTGTTGTGCTATACAAACACACATTCACCTTCCTTTGACAACGTGGGTGCATGTATCATACACTGAATGGATATTAATTGGGGTAAGGTCATCATGTCAAGTTCTAGAGCTTTTAAGCTTGTTACCAAGCACACATCGTGCTCGCTTGAGGACTTGGGGACAAAGAGATTGTCAGGGGCCAGTTTTAACTTTGGCATTTGGATACCTTTCCCGATTCTTGTCTGTCCATGTCTGCAAGACCTGCAATGAAGGCTTCCGCGAGAAAGTGCTAGACAAAGGTGGTTTATGTTACAGTCTCGGCGCCGACGCGGCCCTCACGCTGAAGAAGAACGCAAATCGTGAAGTAGAAACTGTTTCTACTTCACGATTTGCGTTCTTCTTCAGCGTGAGGGCCGCGTCGGCGCCGAGACCCGAATTTGACGTGCACCACGCCGCGAAGAGTTTGCACGCCGATGTCCACGCACGTGAAACCCCAAGATGGAGCTGGGCTTTGTCGATTCAACTCGCGTTTCGTCGCGGGCAACAGACATTCAGCCTTTCTATCGTGAAGCAATCTTGAGAGCACGAATGCAGCCGCGCTCGGGCCAAAGTGCTTGGAAAACCTGCTTAAGCCAGTCGTGGTGCTCCAGCACGCTCACTGAGTCCAGGTGCATGGCCCACAGAGCTGCCAAATAATTCAAGTCAGGATTGATCTCAGGTGGTGTTGAAGCAGACTAGCCAGATGATGCAGAACCACGTTGACACGCTAGTGTCATTGAACAAACTGCTTTTGTAGAAAACCCAACCTCCCAGGATGTCCCACTCTCCTAAAGCAACTACCCATTTGTTGAGTCCTATGACACCGAATACACCGAATCAACTTGGGCAATCGACTCAGCCCTGCACCATGGAAGCGCAGCTCCCCATCCGTGGCTTTCGAAGCCTCATGCGCCGTCTCCTGCACAGCTGCACGGAAGCGCATTTTCAGCCACAGGTTCCGCGCAAAAAAAAAAAAACAAAAAAAACTATAAGCTCAGGTGATATCTCCAGCAGCGTGAAGCACATTTGCGAGCGCTCCTCGGAGCCGCCCCTTTTTTTCCCCGGAACCCTCCCCGTGCATCCTCGGAACTCTCCTCGAAGCCGCCCCTTCCCCGTCCCCGGAACCCTCCTCGAAAGCCTACCTCGGAGCCGACCCGACCACCGCCCGATCTGGGCAAAAAGTTTCCGCAAGAGCCAACATGGGAAAACAGGGGCTGAAGCCCCCCCCCAACTTTCGTGGGAGATTTAGGGCTCGTCTCCTATGTCCCTCCCAAATGGACCATACAGGTGATTTAGAATATATGATAATACTCGGAACCTCGTATGCAGCCGGTTCATCCTCGATGCAGCACGCATGAGTCTGCATGTGATATGGTTTCCCATACAGTATCGTTGGACATCTGTAATGTATCACATGCCTGGCCTAGGATCTTTTGACCCAAGGAACAAAGCAAGGGGTGCCTGGCCCTCGTTCCATGCAAGCACTTTGCATGGGTATCCGACCCCTCCCTTCCCCCATCTCCAGCATGCGCAGGGTCACTGGCAGCAAGTTCCTGGCAGCGAAGGATCTGCGTTCCCTCCCAAGGAAATGGGAACTCCCCTTAAGCTTTGTGGCCTCACATGGCCATCGTGCCCCGATCATGTTGACCTTCTTCTGCTGCCGGCCAATGTGCTTCAGGCGATCTCTGGGTGTTCTACTCTCCCTCGCCAAGAGCAACCCCGAATGATTCTGTAGAGCTCTAGCTCATAGTTCGCTACTCGTCATATATTGTATGTCCATCGGAATGCAAGCAAGCTTGAGCATTGACACGAACTCCTGCCTGCCAGCAGTAGCTTAGCAACTCATTGCAGTAGATGCAACATGCACGGAACAAAACATTTTGTGGTGCATGAAGGAATATTCTTTGCCGCCCCGTCCGAAGTTCAAGACCCACTGTCCCAATGGGTGACGGTTGGACGACACATCATCCGCGCGCTTCGGCCTCGGCTCTGCCCACACCAAAAAAAAAGAGAGTCACACCCTTGTCTCTTTGCATGTGCGTGGGTGTGTCTGTTTTTTGTGGGAACCATCTTTTGGATTTGTTTGGAACCCCAAAAGAAACGCCACCATGTTGGGGTCCCCTAAGGAAAACCAAAACCCATCTCCGAGGACCTCCCCTTGCGAGCTTTGAGTCCTCCCGCTTCTCCGGGCTGGTCTGCGTTGCCATGGAGAAACCGCCTATGGCGAGCGGGGCTCCAGGTCGCAAACGTTTTCGGTGTCTCGTTGTTAAAGTCTCCCTATGAACCACTCCGAAAAAGGCCTCAACAAAAAGACACCCAGATCTTTGAAAGCCACTCTGGGCTTGTGAAACGAGCCAAGAAAACTGGGTCTCCAGGCTGAACATGATGGCGACTCGGAAGTGCTCGCGGGGGAAAGCTGTGCCGTGGCTGTCTCGCAAGCAGCGCAATATCCAGCAACATCCCGTAAGGCGACTGCAAGCGAGAAGCAACCGCAAACCTATCAACTTCCAAACCTAGCGCGGCTCGTGTGAGCGCGCAGCAACTGTTTGGATGATGTTCAGTCACACATGATTATACCGTCCGGTCGATGATGGTTCATACTTCACCGAAACACAACTTCAATGAAGCGAGTGCCAACAAAACGCTAGAGATCAACCATGAACAAGTGCTGATGGCAAAGGTGCAGCACAACACACGCCAAACAGGTTGTCTTTTCTCAAATCTTGACACCATCACTGGCACACGGCCACAAAAGGACCAAATGTCCCTCGGCACTTCCAATCATTTTTTAATCACACTCCACTTCTTTTAAACCCAACCGTGCGGGACCAGCTAAATTGCCCTGGGGATGTGGAAGGTCGATACGAGAAATCCTGGTGAAACAGCAAATAGATTTAAGAAACATTTCACAAAGTCATTTCAGCGACCCGGCCAACACACGCACATGATGGTTCCGTGACCACCGCCTGCAAAACGCCTTTGGGGTTTGACCCTTTGCTGCGCATATGCCTTGCCCAATACGTCCAAAGGCAGCCCTCCCAACACACACGACAGGCACACACAAATTGTTTAGTGAAGTGTAGGGTGTCTCCTTGGCGGACCTTTCCTGGAGAGCAAATTTGGGCAATCCGGGTAAACTTCGCACACGCACTTTCCTTTTCAGGTCCATGTCACGCGATTCACTTATCCAATCCGCCCGTCTGCTGCAGCAGGCTGCCCGTATGCGGCATCAGTCTGCCCGTATGCTGCAGCAGTCTGCCCGTATGCTGCAGCAGGCTGCCCGTATGCGGCATCAGTCTGCCCGTATGCTGCAGCAGTCTGCCCGTATGCTGCAGCAGGCTGCCCGTATGCGGCATCAGTCTGCCCGTATGCTGCAGCAGTCTGCCCGTATGCTGCAGCAGGCTGCCCGTATGCGGCATCAGTCTGCCCGTATGCTGCAGCATGCCCGTATGTCTCTGCCCGTATGCGGCATCAGTCTGCCCGTATGCGGCAGCAGGCTGCCCGTATGCGGCAGCAGGCTGCCCGTATGCGGCATCCTGGCCCCAGTTTGCATAGCCCGGCCTTGGCTCGCCAAGAGAAAGGAAGTCCCAAAATTTGGCAACTGGCTGTGGCTGACCTGATCGCGAAAGCGCCTACGAATCCTCGCGCAAAGCACGGGTAATGCAGTTGCACCTTTTTTGGTGACTTTGCTACTTGCGCACGGCCTTCCGCTGCTTGAGTTCAGTGGCTGTTTATTTAGTTTTGTTTGACAAAATCTCTGCTCACAGCAAAAAAACCTGGGCTGCCAATCAAGAGAAAGCTGGGGATGGACTTAAAACCTGCTGCCCTGGATTCCAGCCCATTTCCCAGCCCAGTGTTTCCTTGCCAAGCGGCTCTGCTGTGCCTGGCGGTGGATCTGTTCGGCATGAAACAAACCCAGTTTTCCAGCAGCTTCAACGCTAAGCACAAGGCCTTTCTCACTAGAGTTGAACAAGTTGAAAGCTGCATGTCGGCTGAGCAAATCTTAGCGACAACTACTTCAGATACCAGTAGTGCCGGCGAAGCCGGTGGGCGGAAGTTTCAAAAACATAAGAACTATTGTTATCCTTCTCTTTCTCTTCCTTTGTTTCTCTTCCTGCTGTTTGTCATCGTTCTCTTCTTCCTTTATTTCTCTCTCTCTCTTTTTCTTTCTTTCTTCGCTTCTTACTTACTTCCTAAAACTCATGATTATCCTTTTTTCCTTCTTTCCTTCCTTCCAGTATCTGAATCATCTTTCTTTCTGTATTTCTTTCTTTTCTTTATTCCTTTCTTTCTTTAACAATTGTCTTTCTTTCTTCCCTTTTTCCTCTTCTTTCTTTTCCTTATTTCCTTGGTTTCTTTCTGTCTCTCTTGTCTCTATCCGTCTACCTATCTGTCTTTCCTTCTTTTGTCTATCTACCCATGCGACTATCTGGTCTCTCTATCTATCTACCTGTCTGCCTAATCATCTAGCTTTCTGACTACCCCTCTATCTATCTGTCTAAGTATGTATATGCCTTTCCGTTTGTCTATCTATCCACGTTATCTATGTATCTATCTATTTATCGATCTATCTATCTACCTCGCGATTGATCCACTCTATGTATCCCTACCTACCCTCTCCTCTATCAATCTACTTCCTGACCTGCGTGTGCATCTAGCCTAACATTCACCTATCCATCCATCTGTCTACCTACCTTCCTTGACTATCTTTCCTATCACCTATCTGTCCTGCCAGCCATGCAAAAATAAAAATACGAAAGGCGTGCGCCCCTGCCAACGGTCCTGGCTCCGAACATAGCGCCGCAATCAGGCTAAATTGCGACCATCCCAAAGTCCCGAAGCACCCAAAGGGTTGCACTTTTGACATTTCTACAACCCCGCCACACTCTCACGCATTTTCTGCGCGCGTGCTTATTATTCTCTTGTCATCTGTCAGAATGCTAGCCTTCAATTAGTTGCCGTACCGCGGAAGTTCCTTCTAATCTAAACTTCTTTTGAGAAGAAGTATCACGAGAAACGGACTCCGGACCAACACCGCTGAGAAACCATTAAACAAGACCCTCAAACAGAAAGTGGTTTGTTTCAAATGTGAAATCGCTTCTAAACGAAGCCCAACACATGACCTCCAAAAAAAAAGTAAACTAGCACTTCGCCGCCATCATGCGAGTCAAATGCATGGTGTCAATGATTGTATTTCTAGTTGAGCGTCTAACAGCTTATCAAACGAAGCTCCGATGGCACATGCTTTGTCCAACCCATCGGCGCCACTTCTTAATATCCAAATACATGATCGTGATCTACCAATTAGCTGTTGATGAGCACAGTGTCGACTTGTTCCCAGCGAAGCTTGCCACGGTGCAATTTCACATTCCCTTCACAGACCTACTTCGCTGTAGATTGACATGGGACTCAAAAGGGTTTCCCTCAAAAGGAATTTCCTCTATAAACGAACTGTTTGGGTTCCATGTTGATCTCTAAGAAAGTACCAAAGCGGAGTGACTCAAATCCGACTTTGAATTAATTCCTTCGGTGTTCATTCAATTCATACGTGTTTCTGTTGAGGGTAGTTGTTGTCTGATCTTTTCGGGCTAACCAAAGGAAAGCCACCATGTGGGGTCCCGACAACCCAAATGAGTCTCGGATCCGCACCAGCAGCACCGTAGTTCGCACCAGCATCACCGTAGCTCGCCTCCAGGCCACTTAAACACTCACCAG
>CAUJNA010000046.1:77500-135000 GCA_963377175.1 Effrenium voratum | reverse complement strand
CCCAAAAGGGAAGCGCAACGCAATGCATTGTGATTGCTTGAGCTTTGACAGTTGTGCACCTCTGGTTTGTGTATCCCCTCAGGCTTGGGTTCATAGTGGACCTGATTTAGACTAGGTTACTGGGTATGATTCAACAGATGCGGAGTGATTCGTTGATGAAAGCAGCTGTGCTGAGGCTCCTTGGAGAAAGAAGAACACAAATCCACACACATCTTCCAACAGTGGATTGCTGCCGTTGACCGATGATCACTCCAACTGCAGAAGACAAGCACTTGCCTATCTGCACTTCCCGACAAACTCATCTGCTTAAGACGGCCAAATACTGCAGTGATGTCCCACAATGACACTTCACACTTCCATAGCAACCACGTTTGGCATTTGTACACATTAGTGATCACGGACCATGCAAACCTGCCGGCTGAAACAGTGCATCAGCAATCAAGAAGGCCTCACCAATCACTGATCTCCTTTGCGACAGATCTCTCTCTCTCTCTCTCTATCTCTTTTGATTGATGAGCGATGCAACATGATAAACTGACCTATATATAACTTTTCTTCCCTCCCTCTTCCTGGCAAGTGGGTGTTCCTTTTTTTCGGGACACCCCCCCGGAAAAATATATATATATATATGAATACTGGTTTTGCTGTTGGGTTCCCCTACGAAACCTCACAAAGGGTACCCTCGAAAAACGACGACACACCCAAGTACGCCATTGAAGACACAGCCAAAACTCAAAGGATGCTGCTCGGACTTCCTCGAATGTGCCATGGCCTGCCTTCCAGAGCTGTCATGGCCTTCCTTTTGGGAGGTGTCGTTGTACTGTAAGGCCCATGTGGGTCCTTTCGCTTTTCGGGGACCCCCCAAAATTGGTTGGGCGTTCCTGTTGGTTTCCCTTTGAAACCTACCCAACAAAGGATACCCCAAAAAAGGACGGAGCCATTTTCGCCCAAGAAGGCTGTGGCCTATCTGCTGGATCCGACTTTGGGGCGTTGAGGGGATCCTTCGTCTTTGGTTCTCAGGGAACGAGCCGGAATGCCCCCCAAAAAAACCATCTCCTATACATTCCTTCAAGGGAATCCCCGTCCGGTTCATTCCCAGCCTGGGTCACCTATCGCACCAATGTAACAAGTCATTCACGGGGAGAAAAAAAAAGCCGACGATGAACTCCCCCGGCTTCCGAGTCAACTGGACCGGCGCCTGGTCGCTCTCCGGGGGCAAGTCCCTAAGCCTCGATGCCACCTGTCGCGCTTCCGCGCGTCGCTTCCCATTTCGAAACTTCGCCGCCCGAAGCGCTGAAAAATCCATCCCAGGCATGAAGACTCAAAATGGGCCAGGATGTGAGTGGGATGTTTCGGATGTAGGAATGTGAGCCGCAAAGATCAGCAGGCCCAAAATCAATTCAGTGCAAATGCGGGGGCCTCACTGGCGCCCTGGAAAAAAAAAGGCACGGTGTGTCTCTTGGACTGAGATGTGTACCATTGCACAAATTTAAACACTGCAGGTTGAACCACCAATCGCTTCCTCATGAAAGCACATGTCTTCCTGGCCCTCCAGGGGATTTTGGAAGCGACCGGCGAAACAACCTGCATCCCAAGTTGAAGCGCTCACCTTTTCAACCAAAACTGAACCCATGCCACGTGGCTATGCCAAAAAAATCGGCACCCCAAAAGTGGTTTCTGGTTGGTGTCCATTCAAACCAACGTCAACATGGGTACCTCTCAGCAAATCAGATACTCGTTGATCTGGACTGGGCGCCGCGCTGCGATGTACTGGCACAGGCCACCAGTGTAGATGGCAAACGTCAGAAAGTAAATGATCCTGCCATGACCAACACCAGGCAAGAGCTCATCCGTGCGCTTCCTTTACAGGCTGGAAGGTACCCAAAATCAACATAAGCGGGCTGCCTGTACAACATGGCTTGTGTTTATCACACATGTTTCAACTCCCGCCAGCCCACCAGCCAACTAACCAACCAAGCAACCAAACTACCAAAAAAACAAGCAACCAACCAACCAACCAACCAACCAACCAACCAACCCACCCACCCACCGACCACCCACCAACCACCCACCACCCACCCACCACTCACCAACCACCCACCACTCACACACCCTCATTTCTATATCGGCATCTGCCCCATTTCCATTTCGCGCCTCGCCCACAGCCTCACCGACTCCCTGGGCTTCATGAAGGCCCACCTCATCGTTGGGCGCTCGGGCGGCTCGGGCGGCTCGGGCGAGCCGCATCCCACCACCCATTGTTTGAACCGATTATAGTCTTACCCCTTAAAACTCCAAGCCCTGGGGAAGTTAATCTTTTACAGACATATAGCCCATGTTACCCAAGAAGTTTAAAAGTTGTGTTTTTAAGAGGTAAGTATTTTAGTGATTGGGATGAGAAAACTGGGATGGGGCTTTGAATCATTGGCCATTTACATGCGCCTTTCTGTTGAGATACCCTCCCACTGACATGGCCGGGTTTCCAGCGGGTCCCAAGAGGAAACTGATCTTCCAGGTATTTTCTCTCAGGTGCCATGTGGGAGGAAGGGTATCAATATGAATCTTACATACACAACATCTTATCCATGTGGGTCTGTCGCAAAATACGGCTACCCCAACAATGTGTTGTCTCCTTTGCCCCCTTATCCCAACAAAAATGCCACAGGCAAAAACAAAAACGTACATTTTCTGAGATCCCAGGGTTCCTTGTCGGAATTCCAACATCTGGGCCAAACGAACCCGACTTGCCAATGGTGATCGGGAAATGACAGGGGTCCACTGGATGTTTGTCCCAAATCAACAGTTGATCAACACTGGTGGTGTCCATTGAAACTGCCACTTTGGGTGGTTCCAAAAAAGACATAAAGCCTGAATGAAGGAGCAGCCTGCCAGCGTGACGCAACTAATTACTCTGCGGATTCATGTGAACTAGTTTGTTAGAACCCGATGAACGGGCCCCGCTCCTTGGGTGACCTTTGTGCAGCAGCGCAACCCATCATTTGAACCTGCAGGCCCCTTGAACTCCGACATCAGGAGGAACAACACCATTCCAAAGAAACACATCATGCACATGAAGCTGTGATTCTGAAGCCAACTACCCTGGAAAAACATATCGGATGGCCCTGGTTTTCTGAGGCGGCAGCATTGCCAGCATCGCAGCGCCACACCAGTTCATGAAAGTACCTGCCAAATCTGGACCCAACCGATTCGGACTTGTGTTTCCAACCCTAAACCAATCGCTATTGGAGAACTTCACCCACAACCAACCCCTGCGTCCAGAAGGCAAGTTGGGGGTCGAAACACGTCTCCCAATGCGATGTGGCATGCAATGACTGAGAAATGCCCTCAGGGACCCACCAACGCCACATGCCCTGGTCGCAACATCTGGACCAAGGGCCTGTAACACTTGATGCCAAACGCGCAAGCCACCAAATCAGAAAGAAAAGGGTTCAATATGGTGCAAAGAGCCATCCCAAAGGCCTTACTTCTTGCCTTGCAAGAGAAAGCCACAAGCAGGTTTCCCAGGCAGTGCACACCTTTTGAACGAAAGCGCCACATTCAGCGAGAAACTGGCTGCAATTAGCAGCAGTCATCTGGCAGCAAGCGAATTGCGAAGCTCTGGCTTTGTTTGCCACATAGACTTTCATGCAATGCCGGCCAAGCTCTGAGACGCGTCCAAGGAGCACTCATGCGCTGTACCACTACACCTTCTCTCGTATGTCCAGATGCAAAAGCTGATTGAGCAACCGAACCACTTGGACGTCATGTTCATAACTTGATGTTCAGGCAAGACACACACTTGCAGAACCAAGAACAAGGCGCCAACCAATCTGGCCTTCTCCTGGGTTGCAGCCCTCAGTTTTTGATAAAAGAGATTCCAAGTTCTGTTGGGTAATCTTGCCCTCCCCAACGGTTCCAGAGCGAGAAGTCCACGGTGGCCCTTCAAGGCTGTGTCGGGAGATCGGCTCAGTTCGGAACTTGCTGCTTCTCAGGGAACTTTCGGGCGTCAACCATCCCTGACGGTTTCAGGCATCTTCCGGTTTACAACAAAAAATGTGGCAACTTCCGGGAGCTGTCCCCATCTTGCAAAAACACATCTTAGGGCGGGTCCCGCGTCTGACCCACGGCTCCCACGAATCCCCTGACGATTCGATTCCCGAAGCGGTTCACCAAAGAAGACGCAGGCGATGAGGCCCATGGAGGCGAAGTGCCTCAGAACTCAAACCGTGGGAAGACTTCGTAGGTTTCCACTGAGACTCAGACGAGAACATGTGCCATTCGTGGGCTAGGTTCAACTCCAAGGAAACTTTCTTTGATTTGGCCCAGGTATTCAAAAGCAGCAGAAGGGGAATAGGGGACCTGGACGAATGTGAAGATGACATGAGGAGAAACGAGATGAACTGGTGCTTGACACATTTCTAACCAAAAAGAGCAAGAACAAATCTGAGGTGAAATGAATTGAAATTAAACGAAATGAATGAAATGAAATGTTGACAGAAAAGAAATGTTGACAGCATTGTGCCGGTCGGCCCAATGACCCACTGGTGGCCAACCCTACTGGCCCTGTCTTCAAGTCAAAAACAAACAGTTAAACCGTCCCTGCATGACCTTGGCCAAGAAAGAGTTCATGGCTGGGTTGCGACTTGCCGCGATGCGCGGTGTACCAGGCAACCATAATGCGGATTTCTATGTGCATCTTGCCGATCAACCCAACTCGAGCGGTTCAGCATGGGTCTGTGTTGCAGCATGACAATCGAGAGACATCGCCTTCGCGGCAAAGCAGCACATGGTCAAGCAAATCCTGTCAAATAACTACGCCCGGAAACTCATACAGCTCTAGCATTGTAAGCGGGGCTCACCTGAGGGCAAGGAACGGAAACAGATGGAATTCGACGACAACTTTGCGTCTAGAACAACTGAGGCTACTTGCAAAGATGCAACAATTGCAATGGCAAGCTGAACACAATTGAACGGATTCAAGTTGACATCCTGAAAGAATCACAACATTCACAGCTTTTGGCCTCTAGTCCCGTCCATTTGGTGCAAGGTTTTGCAAGGTGGCCAGGCGCTCAAATGCCCGGCAAGTGAAGCTCTGCTGCCACGGCACAAGTCCTTGCCAACCCAGCAAATGTCACCTGGCAATCATCGAAGCTCCGGCTCCCGGAAGAAGAAAAAAAATAGGGCACCTGGAGGTCATGGGGGGTTTGAATGATCCAAAAACCCTCGGGCGGAATTTCCCCACTCGAGGCCAAGGCTCTCGCTGCCACAGTCTGCCTTCCGCTTCCTGATTCATTTACAGACATCAAACGCCGCATCGAACACCTCGCTATCAATACAATATACCGTACCGCTCCGGTGACAAAAATGCTTTCCGTTCAACTAATCTGTAATCTGAGTCAGAAGAACGTGAAAACGGGGGGAAGCAACATGCAAGGCAATTGGCAACAGCTTACAACTCTTCCTCTGACTAACTTGAGCATTGTGCAAAAAAATGAGTCTGCCAGTTCTCTGGCACTTTAAATGGGCTTCACGTTCAAACTTTGCACATAGGAAATAACATCGGTGACTTCGAAGGGATTGGAGAAGGAACTCCAGACCCCTAAAATGCTGAGCTTCCAGTTTGTTTTCTTTAACAACTCACCAAAAGGGGGGTCCCCCCTCCCCCAAAAAAGGGAAAATAGAAAACACCCGACATGCATCTGTGAGATTTCTTGGGGCACCCAGCTTACAAGGACCATGTAGTGGGCGATGCCGCAAAGCCACTCCGCAAAGTCTTCGGTGTTGCGCCTCATTTGGCTGTGGCGCCAAAAGCGTACCCCAAATGCCACCTTGGTGTATGGAAACAAGAACTAATGCCTGCGTTTATCTGGCTCTCTAATTTTGACCCACACCATTTGCTAGGGGTCTCTCAGCTAAGCTATGGGGCCGTAATGACTTTGGGAGATCGCCCAAGGCACGAGAATGATGCCGAGAATCGCTCCCGAGCCCATCCCAGATCTGAGACCCCAGCACTGCTGGCTTCATGAAGGAGAGAAACTGTGTCAACTGGGCCGCACTGAAGGGATGATCAGACCCCCCAAAATGGCGGCTTTCCTTTAAATCCCCCAAACAGGGGGACCCTCAAAAAAAGAAACGCAACAGTGTCCCTTAGCATGTTTGCTATCGCGCGGCAAACCGGAGAACCCCCTAATTATGCATCAGGCCAACCAAGTAACACTCAGCCTTCGATCCAAGCACTCATAATAACATCTGTTAAGTACCCTGAAGGCCGCCTGATTTGTTCAACACATCTTTGCGTGCCGACAGGCTCAAACTACAGGCAACTCCTGTTCTGTTGCTGGGCGTCTCGCACATATCCTCGCAGAACATTTGACACTCACCGCCCAGTCCACCCTCCCAACAGGCGCGCCTTGGCAGGGAGAATCATCTTTGCCACCACACCCTGGGCTGTTGGCCGATGAATGCCACGCCAATCGACGGCATGTCAGTTGCGACGCGGCTACGCCAGCCTATGTCTCAGAATAGCTTACCTTTGGGCAATCCAAACAAAGGTGTCCTCAAAGAAAGACACCCCCCTAGATATCCCCATAGATATGAGGTGAAGGCAAAGCCTAGAGCTACCTCACAAAGCCCGGAGCAAGGTCAAGCCATCGATTGCAGGCCTGCGAAACGCTCACCTGCCAGGCGCCGGTCTCCACCTAAGAATGATGCTGGTCGGAATCAAAGCATTCAATGTTCCAACCACATGTCCTACCTGGCTGTATTTGTTTTCGCAATTGTGGCTTTACGGACCCATCCAAAGGCTCCTCCCCATTTCTTGGGCCCCGAATCTCATTGAAGTGTGCTTGAATAGTGAAATGGTTCGCCTCAAAACAGAAAAGACAGTGAAGACTGGGGGAACATGCGGAACATGCGACGTAGAAGAGCTGATCTGGCCCCTTACGTGCTGCAAGCTTCTCCTGACTGGTGCGTAAATAGACGGGGGGAAGATGCTGGCCACGTGGCTGTGTAGTAGGCAGTGACCTTGGCAGCCCATCCTGGCAATGTGCGGCGAGGAAAGGGACTGTGGTGTGATATTCACTTGAGTAACCTTTACGTTGGTGTCTCATGGTATGCTTGTTTCGGTGGTGGCAAGTGAGTGGTAAAGCAGGTTTAGAGCCAATGCCTTCCTCCATGCCGTGAGACCTATCTGTGCAACTCACATTAATATGAGGCGGATACCTTCAAGTGCTATCCTTACAAGCTATCCTGATTCAAAGGCTTGTTCTTGAAAACCAAGTGTTCATGACTGCGCTGCATGGCCACTTTTCCCTGCCATTGCTCCCAAGACAGGCTAAACAGTTGGTCAGACAGGCTAAAAAGTTGGTCAGACAGGCTAAAAAGTTGGCCAGAAACCAATGCCCTTTTGCCGACCTTGTTTCGTCATTGGCTTCGGAGCGACAGCTGAAGCCCAGCCTTTCTCTTGCATGATCAGCGAGATCCACAGCACGCTGGTGAGGGCTGGCGTGCCATAGCGAGGCTTTGGTGTCATTCAATCAAACTGGGGATGGGGTTGTACATTTCTTGAAGTACCCCTTCTTGGGGTTGTTAAAGGGAAACCAAAGGAACACCCTCAATTTGGGTGGGTCCCCAACTTAAAGACACCGCTAGATCCTTCCTCCGTGCTGGATTATATTTGACATTTGATATTCAAGACTTGGTGATATCGCTCTGTGCTCTGTATGCAGACATGCAACGCAAATCGACCAAATCACAAGATTAGAGCCCCGAGGCTATCCTCGATGAGAACAACTTCCTGGAACTGCGAACTGCTCAACTGTAGAACTCATATTGGCATGGACCAAACCTTCAAAGTATTTGGCTGCAGCGATGGCATTTTCTGAATCAGATCAGGCCACACTGCTACATGAGCCCTCCTCAATAGGTCTTGTGCAAATGACATGAGAATTTGGTGACAAACCCCAATTCCCAGAAGTTTGGCCCTTTTTGTCAGGTCTCCATTGCCTTCAAAGGTAAATACTGGCTCGCATGGGGTTCCCCAAGTCTCTTTCCTCAAGGGCAGTTGGTTGGCCAAGAGCTGAAACCAACCAAGAGGGGACAGAAGTGTGTGTCTTAAAATAGACCCGCAAAATGGATGTCGGTTTCTCTTACAAGTAACCCAAAATGGGCACATTCAAAGTAAAGGCACGATCTTAGGGAAAGCCTGCGTGCTGGTTTAAGCATCGCGCCTGTGATGAAGATCGCCAGGTAGGTGCTGGTCTTGGCAAGACCAGTAGCCATTGATGAAAGGCCTGCGCCGAGTCTTAATTCTGAAAACTCCGAATCCGTGTGCCATGGAGTCGATTCCTTGAATTTTGAAAATGGTTGTCTGACTTCCTCACGGGATCTATAACCATCTCTACTAGCCCAAAGAGGTCTTTTGACCGTGGCACATACGATTGCTAAGGCTGGCCGTAGCCGCCAATCAACATGATTCAATGTAGGCGCGCATATCGGGACATGCGGAACGTGTTTCAGCATGCCGTTCCGTCCTGATGTACCGATGCGGAAGCAAACAGTAGAACGTTGGATATAGGCTTGAGCCAAAATGATCCACCAAGAAATCCGGTGCAACTTCCTGTCATTCGCAGGAGATCGCAGATCTAGGGCGGTGCAACTACGCAAATCAAAACAATTAAAGCAAATAAAATCGAGAGTACTTGTGGCCCAGTTAGGCTTTTCACCAGAGACGGGCAGGGAAACGCGTCTTTTTGTCAACTGCAAGGCGCTGCCTTCATCCCAGCAACGCTGTGCTTGCAGATCACTGCGACCTTTCCTGAAGTGCGCCCACAAACAATGAAAGACACAATTTGTCAGCAGTTTCAGCCACATCTCTGAGCTCAAGCAGTTAGGAAACACCCTCCAGAGAGAAAAGCTTGCTCACTGCCTAAAGACAAGTGAATTCTGCCCGGTTGCAGCCTTGGCAAGTCCGTGTCACATGATCTCTCTAGGCACACACGTGAAAGCCATACACGCACGCACGCACGCATGCACGCACACAGGCACGCAAGCACGCGAACACACACGCACACCAAAACATAAAAGCAAACACAAACACAAAGACACGCACAAACACAAGTACAAATAAGAAACAAAACAAAACATGAACTCATACTCGAACAGAAACACACACACACAAAAAAAATAACAAGGAGGAAAAACCAAGGGAACAAAAAACGGACAACCCACACACACACAGGAACAAATCAATCAAACAAACAAACAAATCAAGCAAGCAAGCAAGCAACCAAGCAGACAAACACAAACGCGAAAGCAACCACACGGACAGACACACACTCACACACACTCAAACACACAAACACACAGACACACAATAACACACACACACATAATAACACACACACACACACACACACAATAACACACACAAACACCCCCACCCCCACCCCCACCCACCCACCCACCCACCCACCCACCCACCCACCCACCCACCCACGCACGCACGCACGCACGCACGCACGCACACACGCACGCACGCACCCACACACGCACACACACTCACACACATACACACACACACACACATCTCTCCACCAACCCACCCACGCCCTCACGGACGCACACACACACGCGCACACACACACACACCAATCAACCAGCCAACCATCCAACCAGCTAGCCGCAGCCAAGACAAGCCAAACCAGCCAGCGAATCCCATCCCAACCCAACCCAACCCAACCCAACCCAACCCAACCCAACCCAACCCAACCCAACCCAACCCAACCCAACCCAATCACCCACCCAACCAACCAACCGACCGACCAAAGAACCAACGAACCAGCCAACCCGACCGGCCAACCAACAACCAAACAAACGTGCCAACCAACCAACCAACCAACCAACCAACCAACCAACCAACCAACCAACCAACCAACCAACCAACCAACCAACCAACCAACCAACCAACCAAACAACTCACGCCCGGGAATAGCTTCGAATATGAAAGCCATCGCACTGCAAACAATATGCGCAAGCAATGGGCCAAGAGTCTGCATCGATACTGTAGAAACAAGAAGATCAACTAGCCAACTGATCTGCACCAACTCGATTCGTGTTTGCTGGATGTCCAAGTCGTTGGGTGTCCGTGCTGGAAGGGGCTAGAGCTCATACTCCAAAGGGCATAGGCTGCAACCAGGTCCAGGCAATGTTTAGGGCGAGCCCCGAGTGAATTGGCTGCAGCCCAGCAAAAGTTGCGGGCCCACAGCTTCGCCGGCACTCAGCGAGAATGCTGTCCTGTCAAACAAGCTTAACCCACAAGACCCACACAAAGACCCAAAAAAGGCTTGCATTTCACTCCCTTGTGCCGTGCCACTATGAACTCCAAGTCCTGCGCGTGCCAAGCGCATCTCTGCCAGAATCCTGCTGGCCTGACGGTTTCAAGCATCCGAATTTGGCAAGGCAAAGTGCCGACTGCATCCAGAAACCAAGCCCCGGACCCTGGATCTTGATTCATTCCACCCCGAACTAAGGCTGTCTTCAAGCAATCTGTCCTGCAAAGACGCCCACTCTGAAAGATTCCACACACGCGCCTCATCCTGATGAACCTCCACCTCTTTGCAAACCTCGGAGCGACTTGCAAAAACAAGCACCTGAAGATTCATTGGGGTCAAAAAATATCGAGTCTTCCTCAAAACCAGGCATAGCATGGGAGGGGACCTGGAAAACGTGTTGCCTCTTGTCAGGTGCCATGGCAGAGGAGGGTTGAAGTGAATCACCTGGTCGCTTCTTGGACCTCATTGGGCTGGAAAAACAGCCATCGATCATTGGATCTGGGCCATGTTCACAGTATGACTGTGGGTCAAAAATAGGGTAACCCCAGAATGGGTTGCCCTGGTAAATGGAACCAAGGACTAAAACCAGCGGTCTGGTGGTTTAGTCTTGACCAACAATCACTGCGTAAGGGGCCTTTGCCATGGGCGACAACTCGTAAAAACCACGTAGCAACATAAGACGCACATGCGTGTCGTGGCTGTTGCAGCATCCCAACCCCAGTCCGAACTCGATGGCAATTTCCCGGTTGCCGGACATTTGAGTTGGAACATAGTCTGAGCTAGATTGCACGAAGTGGCTCCTGAATAACATTCTGTGACCCGCAAAAGAACGCCAACAAGCAATGGCTATGGGCAAACCAAGAGCGAAGACCGTGTCAGACAACAGGCCCGCGAGTCAGACAACACGAGTCAGACAACGCCAACGCGCGAGTCGGACAACGCCTACGCGCGAGTCAGACAACACTCGCGCGTGGTTGCGGAAGCGCGTTCAGGAACTGCCCCCAATGGGCCGTCGTTGTCTGACACAGCGCTTCCCGTCCGACACGTGGCCTCCACGGCCGACTCGGACCGTCAGGTTCTGACTCGGAGACCTTACTTTGCTAAGTTAGCTCCGCGTCCGCGCTTCTTCTGGCGTGCCCGCCGTCCCATACGCGGCCGACTCGGGCCGTCGTTGTCTGACACGGCGCTTTCCGTCTGACACGTGGCCTCCGCGGCCGACTCGGGCCGTCGGGTTCTGACTCGGAGACCTTACTTCTCCGTGTCCCCGTTTCTCTGGCAACTGCGGGCGCGCGCGGATGCCTTGCAGGCTTTGCGTTGCGCGCCTCCGCGCGGTTCGTCCCCCAGCTTGTCTCCCAGTTTCCTAGCGCATGCGTATGAATTGCAACGCCGCGCTTAGAGCTGCAGGATGCCCTGCGGCGCCACAGCGCAGGATGCCTTGCCTTCAAGAACAGGATTCTTGGTCTTGAAGTGCAAGATGCCCTGCCTAAGTGCAGGATGCCCTGCGGTCCAACGCAGGATGCCCGGCCAGCTTGGCGCTGCGTGAAAAGCAGCAAAAGAAGCTGCAGCGGTCGCTGGCTCGCCAGCAGCAGCCCGCAAGGTGGGGTCGATGCTTTTTTTTGTGCCAGGGCATTGCAGCCCGTGCTGAGTCTTCAGGGTCCAATTTTGAAGTGCGGGCGGAAAAAGCCCAAGTGTCCGTACACTCGATCGATGAGTGTGCAACAATGGGGGCGCTTGCCAGCAAGTTGGCAGCGCGCTTGGCCACGCAGTTGGTCCAAGGTCTTCTGGGGGATGCGCCCGAAAAGGGCTGTGACAGTCTAGGGGTTGCTGGCGTCGCACAAAGCAGGGCGATCCGGAGTCATTGCTTCATGCTGACCGTGACCTGCAACTGATTTGTGTTGTGAGTTGCCTTGCTTGCCTTGCAGCGCTCTTGGCCCGAGAAGTGTTTCAGCCACTTGTCAGTCTTGGCTGCCGCACATGTCCGTCCAACTTGACACGCAGCACGTCATGGCTTTGGTGGGTGGGATGCAGGCTGCGCTGGCTGCTCACCGTGGCCGGCATGAGGAGGTCACATACGGCAACTTCACTCCCTTGTGGCATCTGGAGCAGCGCTTGCGCATCCAGTACAGCCTCTGCCGCCACGTTGGAGGGGAGCAGTCCTCTACCAACCTGGACACCGTCACCATTCTCATGACAGTGATCTACAGCCTCCGCCGCTGTGAGCACTGGAAAGTGACATGCTCCTGGCCTGACCTCCAGCCTCCCTGTGAAGGCAATAATCCCGTGTCCTTTCGCACACAACTGCAGCTGACCTGGGGGGCATCCTGGCGAACGCACGCAGAGACCTTGGAGCCGCTGCTTGTGTCCTGCATGAACCACGTGCAAGAGTATGAGCCAGTGTATGGGCGGTCTCGCAGCATGGGCTCCTTGTTCAAGGCTTGGCACGCGTTCTCCGACGACATGCTGCTGATGCTGCGTGGTTTGCTGGGTGAGCCTTGGCCGTCTCACACCGGGTAGCTGCAGCTTGAATGACATGGCCGGTGACGAAAAAGTCAGATTTGCAAGCAGCCGACTCGGGCCGTCGTTGTCTGACACGGCGCTTTCCGTCTGACACGTGGCTTCCGCGGCCGACTCGGGCCGTCGGGTTCTGACTCGGAGACCTTACTTCGCTAAGTCAGCTCCGTGTCCCCGTTTCTCTGGCAACTGCGGGCGCGCGCGGATGCCTTGCAGGCTTTGCGTTGCGCGCCTCCGCGCGGTTCGTCCCCCAGCTTGTCTCCCAGTTTCCTAGCGCATGCGTATGAGTTGCAACGCCGCGCTTGGAGCTGCAGGATGCCCTGCGGCGCCACAGCGCAGGATGCCTTGCCTTCAAGAACAGGATTCTTGGTCTTGAAGTGCAAGATGCCCTGCCTAAGTGCAGGATGCCCTGCGGTCCAACGCAGGATGCCCTGCCTTCAAGGCCAGCATGCTTGGTCTTGGAGTGCGGGATGCCTTGCTTAAATGCACAAGCGCGGTCCAAAACCTGACACGGAAAGAAAAAAACAACGCAAACAGAAGCAGACGGCCTCAAACAAAACCACGCAGAGCCTGCCGATCCAAAACAGCCCAACAGCACGGCGGCGCCGCACAGCAAACCAAACGGCATGAAGCAACTGCGGGCGCGCGCGGATGCCTTGCAGGCTTTGCATTGCACGCCTCCGCGCGGTTCCTCCCCTAGCTTGTCTCCAAGTTTCCTAGTGCGCGCGTATGCATTGCGACGCCGCGCTTAGAGCTGCAGGATGCCCTGCGGCGCCACAGCGCAGGATGCCTTGCCTTCAAGAACAGAACTCTTGGTCTTGAAGTGCAAGATGCCCTGCCTAAGTGCAGGATGCCCTGCAGTCCAACGCAGGATGCCCTGCCTTCAAGGCCAGCATGCTTGGTCTTGGAGTGCGGGATGCTTTGCTTAAATGCACAGGCGCGGTCCAAAACCTGACACGGAAAGAAAAATCCCGCAAGCAGAAAGCAGACGGCCTCAAACAAAACCACGCAGAGCCTGCCGATCCAAAACAGCCCAACAGCACGGCGGCGCCGCACAGCAAACCAAACGGCATGAAGCAACTGCGGGCGCGCGCGGATGCCTTGCAGGCTTTGCGTTGCGCGCCTCCGCGCGGTTCCTCCCCCCGCTTGTCTCCAAGTTTCCTAGTGCGCGCGTATGCATTGCGACGCCGCGCTTAGAGATGCAGGATGCCCTGCGGCGCCACAGCGCAGGATGCCTTGCCTTCAAGAACAGAACTCTTGGTCTTGAAGTGCAAGATGCCCTGCCTAAGTGCAGGATGCCCTGCAGTCCAACGCAGGATGCCCTGCCTTCAAGGCCAGCATGCTTGGTCTTGGAGTGCGGGATGCCCTGCTTAAATGCACAGGCGCGGTCCAAAACCTGACACGGAAAGAAAAATCCCGCAAGCAGAAAGCAGACCCTCAAACAAAACCACGCAGAGCCTGCCGATCCAAAACAGCCCACCAGCACGGCGGCGCCGCACAGCAAACCAAACGGCATGAAGCAACTGCGGGCGCGCGCGGATGCCTTGCAGGCCTTGCGCTGCGCGCCTCCGCGCGGTTCCTCCCCTGGCTTGTCTCCAAGTTTCCTAGTGCGCGCGTATGCATTGCGACGCCGCGCCTAGAGATGCAGGATGCCCTGCGGCGCCACAGCGCAGGATGCCTTGCCTTCAAGAACAGAACTCTTGGTCTTGAAGTGCAAGATGCCCTGCCTAAGTGCAGGATGCCCTGCGGTTCAACGCAGGATGCCCTGCCTTCAAGGCCAGCATTTGGTCTTGGAGTGCGGGATGCTTTGCTTAAATGCACAGGCGCGGTCCAAAACCTGACACGGAAAGAAAAATCCCGCAAGCAGAAAGCAGACGGCCTCAAACAAAACCACGCAGAGCCTGCCGATCCAAAACAGCCCAACAGCACGGCGGCGCCGCACAGCAAACCAAACGGCATGAAGCAACTGCGGGCGCGCGCGGATGCCTTGCAGGCCTTGCGTTGCGCGCCTCCGCGCGGTTCCTCCCCTGGCTTGTCTCCAAGTTTCCTAGTGCGCGCGTATGCATTGCGACGCCGCGCCTAGAGATGCAGGATGCCCTGCGGCGCCACAGCGCAGGATGCCTTGCCTTCAAGAACAGAACTCTTGGTCTTGAAGTGCAAGATGCCCTGCCTAAGTGCAGGATGCCCTGCGGTTCAACGCAGGATGCCCTGCCTTCAAGGCCAGCATGCTTGGTCTTGGAGTGCGGGATGCTTTGCTTAAATGCACAGGCGCGGTCCAAAACCTGACACGGAAAGAAAAATCCCGCAAGCAGAAAGCAGACGGCCTCAAACAAAACCACGCAGAGCCTGCCGATCCAAAACAGCCCAACAGCACGGCGGCGCCGCACAGCAAACCAAACGGCATGAAGCAACTGCGGGCGCGCGCATGCCTTGCAGGCTTTGCGTTGCGCGCCTCCGCGCGGTTCCTCCCCCCGCTTGTCTCCAAGTTTCCTAGTGCGCGCGTATGCATTGCGACGCCGCGCTTAGAGATGCAGGATGCCCTGCGGCGCCACAGCGCAGGATGCCTTGCCTTCAAGAACAGAACTCTTGGTCTTGAAGTGCAAGATGCCCTGCCTAAGTGCAGGATGCCCTGCAGTCCAACGCAGGATGCCCTGGCCTTTCATGGCAGATGTTGGTTCTTGGAGTGCGGGTTGCTTTGCTTAAATGCACAGGCGCGGTCCAAAACCTGACACGGAAAGAAAAATCCCGCAAGCATAAAGCAGACGGCCTCAAACAAAACCACGCAGAGCCTGCCGATCCAAAACAGCCCAACAGCACGGCGGCGCCGCACAGCAAACCAAACGGCATGAAGCAACTGCGGGCGCGCGCGGATGCCTTGCAGGCCTTGCATTGCACGCCTCCGCGCGGTTCCTCCTCTAGCTTGTCTAGTTTCCTAGTGCGCGCGTATGCATTGCGACGCCGCGCTTAGAGATGCAGGATGCCCTGCGGCGCCACAGCGCAGGATGCCTTGCCTTCAAGAACAGAACTCTTGGTCTTGAAGTGCAAGATGCCCTGCCTAAGTGCAGGATGCCCTGCAGTCCAACGCAGGATGCCCTGCCTTCAAGGCCAGCATGCTTGGTCTTGGAGTGCGGGATGCCCTGCTTAAATGCACAGGCGCGGTCCAAAACCTGACACGGAAAGAAAAATCCCGCAAGCAGAAAGCAGACGGCCTCAAACAAAACCACGCAGAGCCTGCCGATCCAAAACAGCCCACCAGCACGGCGGCGCCGCACAGCAAACCAAACGGCATGAAGCAACTGCTGGGGCGCGCGGATGCCTTGAAGGCCTTGCGTTGCGCGCCCTGCCGGCTTCCGCGCTGGTTCCTTCCTTGGCTTGTCTCAAGTTTCTAGTGGCGCGTTTGCATTTGCAGAACGCCGCGCTTAGAGATGAAGGATGCCCTGCGGCGCCCCACAGCGCAGGATGCTTTGCTTCAAGAACAGAACTCTTGGTCTTGAAGTGCAAGATGCCCTGCCTAAGTGCAGGATGCCCTGCGGTTCAACGCAGGATGCCCTGCCTTCAAGGCCAGCATGCTTGGTCTTGGAGTGCGGGATGCTTTGCTTAAATGCACAGGCGCGGTCCAAAACCTGACACGGAAAGAAAAATCCCGCAAGCAGAAAGCAGACGGCCTCAAACAAAACCACGCAGAGCCTGCCGATCCAAAACAGCCCAACAGCACGGCGGCGCCGCACAGCAAACCAAACGGCATGAAGCAACTGCGGGCGCGCGCGGATGCCTTGCAGGCCTTGCATTGCACGCCTCCGCGCGGTTCCTCCCCTGGCTTGTCTCCAAGTTTCCTAGTGCGCGCGTATGCATTGCGACGCCGCGCTTAGAGATGCAGGATGCCCTGCGGCGCCACAGCGCAGGATGCCTTGCCTTCAAGAACAGAACTCTTGGTCTTGAAGTGCAAGATGCCCTGCCTAAGTGCAGGATGCCCTGCAGTCCAACGCAGGATGCCCTGCCTTCAAGGCCAGCATGCTTGGTCTTGGAGTGCGGGATGCCCTGCTTAAATGCACAGGCGCGGTCCAAAACCTGACACGGAAAGAAAAATCCCGCAAGCAGAAAGCAGACGGCCTCAAACAAAACCACGCAGAGCCTGCCGATCCAAAACAGCCCAACAGCACGGCGGCGCCGCACAGCAAACCAAACGGCATGAAGCAACTGCGGGCGCGCGCGGATGCCTTGCAGGCCTTGCATTGCACGCCTCCGCGCGGTTCCTCCTCTAGCTTGTCTAGTTTCCTAGTGCGCGCGTATGCATTGCGACGCCGCGCTTAGAGATGCAGGATGCCCTGCGGCGCCACAGCGCAGGATGCCTTGCCTTCAAGAACAGAACTCTTGGTCTTGAAGTGCAAGATGCCCTGCCTAAGTGCAGGATGCCCTGCAGTCCAACGCAGGATGACCTCCCTTCAAGGCCAGCATGCTTGGTCTTGGAGTGCGGGATGCCCTGCTTAAATGCACAGGCGCGGTCCAAAACCTGACACGGAAAGAAAAATCCCGCAAGCAGAAAGCAGACACCCTCAAACAAAACCACGCAGAGCCTGCCGAGCCAAAACAGCCCAACAGCACGGCGGCGCCGCACAGCAAACCAAACGACGGACATGAAGCAACTGCGGTATGCGCTGCGCGGGGGGTTTTGGGGGCCCTTGCGTTGCGAGCCTCGCGCGGTTTCCTCCCTTGGCTGGTTCTCCAAGTTTTTCTATGTGCGCGCGTTAAGATTGCGACGCCGTTTGAAGGGGGGTTCCTTCGGAATCGGGTGCCACAGGCAGGATGCCTTGCCTTCAAGAACCAGAACTTCTTGGTCTTGAAGTGCAAGTTGCCCTGCCTAAGTGGCAGGATGTCAGGCGGTTCAACGCCGGATGCAGCCCTTCAGGCCAGCGATGCATTTCGTCTTGGAGTGGGGGGGATGCCCTGCTTAAATACACAGGCGCGGTCCAAAACCTGAACGAGAAAGAAACATCCTGCAAGCAGAAGCAGTCGGCCTCAAATCAAAATCCACGCAGAGCTGTTACCGATCCAAAACAGCCCAACAGCACGGCGGCGCCGCACAGCAAACCAAACGGCATGAAGCAACTGCGGGCGCGCGCGGATGCCTTGCAGGCTTTGCGTTGCGCGCCTCCGCGCGGTTCCTCCCCCAGCTTGTCTCCAAGTTTCCTAGTGCGCGCGTATGCATTGCGACGCCGCGCTTAGAGATGCAGGATGCCCTGCGGCGCCACAGCGCAGGATGCCTTGCCTTCAAGAACAGAACTCTTGGTCTTGAAGTGCAAGATGCCCTGCCTAAGTGCAGGATGCCCTGCAGTCCAACGCAGGATGCCCTGCCTTCAAGGCCAGCATGCTTGGTCTTGGAGTGCGGGATGCTTTGCTTAAATGCACAGGCGCGGTCCAAAACCTGACACGGAAAGAAAAATCCCGCAAGCAGAAAGCAGACGGCCTCAAACAAAACCACGCAGAGCCTGCCGATCCAAAACAGCCCAACAGCACGGCGGCGCCGCACAGCAAACCAAACGGCATGAAGCAACTGCGGGCGCGCGCGGATGCCTTGCAGGCTTTGCGTTGCGCGCCTCCGCGCGGTTCCTCCCCTGGCTTGTCTCCAAGTTTCCTAGTGCGCGCGTATGCATTGCGACGCCGCGCTTAGAGATGCAGGATGCCCTGCGGCGCCACAGCGCAGGATGCCTTGCCTTCAGGAACAGAACTCTTGGTCTTGAAGTGCAAGATGCCCTGCCTAAGTGCAGGATGCCCTGCAGTCCAACGCAGGATGCCCTGCCTTCAAGGCCAGCATGCTTGGTCTTGGAGTGCGGGATGCCCTGCTTAAATGCACAGGCGCGGTCCAAAACCTGACACGGAAAGAAAAATCCCGCAAGCAGAAAGCAGACACCCTCAAACAAAACCACGCAGAGCCTGCCGATCCAAAACAGCCCAACAGCACGGCGGCGCCGCACAGCAAACCAAACGGCATGAAGCAACTGCGGGCGCGCGCGGATGCCTTGCAGGCCTTGCGTTGCGCGCCTCCGCGCGGTTCCTCCCCTGGCTTGTCTCCAAGTTTCCTAGTGCGCGCGTATGCATTGCGACGCCGCGCTTAGAGATGCAGGATGCCCTGCGGCGCCACAGCGCAGGATGCCTTGCCTTCAAGAACAGAACTCTTGGTCTTGAAGTGCAAGATGCCCTGCCTAAGTGCAGGATGCCCTGCGGTTCAACGCAGGATGCCCTGCCTTCAAGGCCAGCATGCTTGGTCTTGGAGTGCGGGATGCTTTGCTTAAATGCACAGGCGCGGTCCGAAACCTGACACGGAAAGAAAAATCCCGCAAGCAGAAAGCAGACGGCCTCAAACAAAACCACGCAGAGCCTGCCGATCCAAAACAGCCCAACAGCACGGCGGCGCCGCACAGCAAACCAAACGGCATGAAGCAACTGCGGGCGCGCGCGGATGCCTTGCAGGCCTTGCATTGCACGCCTCCGCGCGGTTCCTCCCCTGGCTTGTCTCCAAGTTTCCTAGTGCGCGCGTATGCATTGCGACGCCGCGCTTAGAGATGCAGGATGCCCTGCGGCGCCACAGCGCAGGATGCCTTGCCTTCAAGAACAGAACTCTTGGTCTTGAAGTGCAAGATGCCCTGCCTAAGTGCAGGATGCCCTGCAGTCCAACGCAGGATGACCTCCCTTCAAGGCCAGCATGCTTGGTCTTGGAGTGCGGGATGCCCTGCTTAAATGCACAGGCGCGGTCCAAAACCTGACACGGAAAGAAAAATCCCAGACAGCTTCAAACAGTGCTAATTTTCCGCGTGCAGTGACCACGCTTTCTGCGCGGGATGCCTCGAGTATAGGTTCGTTTTCCGCGCGCAGCGGTCGGCATTTGCTCGTGCTGAGCCCGCAGTCTCCAAGATTGGGCGCCGCCGGTCTTCTTGCTCCAGGCTTGTTAGCGCAGGGCACATTACATCGCCATGCTCAAAGGCTTGATTGGAGATAGGCAGTAGTGCCAACTGTTCCAGCTCATGTTGCCAAGCTGAATGCCAGCGAAGTCATTTGTCGCGATGTCCCAGGAGCGGGATCGGACGCGTAGCCCATGCCGCACACCATTGACTCCAACGCAAGTGCAGCGCACTCCGAGTCCACAGCAACCAGAAGCCTCATCGCGCTTGCGTCCACTGGTGGGGGGCTTTCGCGGCTCTCCGGGTGGCACTGGCTTCAGCGAAGGGCATCCCTTCTCCCCAACCCAGGTCGACCCAGCACAAGCCGCCCCGGACCCCTTGGCCAGCGCTGACTTGGACGGAGTGCACGCATGCGTCGCTGAGTACGCCGCGCCGCTCCTGCGACGGCTACGGGGGCCACAAGCAGACTGGCCTGCGGCGGAGGATTTCGCCAAGATTCCTAACTGGCCAGCGCATGCTGTCCCACGCCCGGCAGCCCTGTGCTTTTCTGAGATTGCCAGTCTGGGCTCCGAGAAAGCAGACTTGGACGCCGCTGGCTCTCGCCTGTTGCCATCTTGCTGTAGTGCTTTGCCGGTTGAGGTGGCCCTTCTCTGCCTCTCGCGCTGCACAGGGTTCCCGGACAAGCTGGTGCATCAGGTTTGGTCGACAATGCTCGCTGCGTGCTTGCATATTGACATGCAAGTGGAATTGAAGGCAACTTTATCAGTCACCCCGAGGGTGCCGTGCATCGGCATTGCAGCCCCGGGGTCGAAGAAGACCCCCGTGCAGCAGGAGTTGATACACAGGGTGTTTTGCGACGTCATGGATCGCATGCCCTTCCTCGCGCACAACTCTGCAAGCGCGGGTGAAAGACTTCTTTTCGACGGAGGAAGCACTGCGGGTTTCGTGAAGCAGCTGAAGCAAAACTCCGGCTATATCTACTTAGTTGTAGAGGAGCTAGTCAGCTTCTTCGACGCAAGTTACGCTAGCTCTGGCGCTACGAACACAGGGCAACACGTAGCCCCAAGTACATTGCTTCCACTCAGAACTGGCAATGGCCTCGGCAAGGCCTTGAGCTCTGATTTGTCCAACAGGGTTGACCGGACGCAGGCTGCAATCTCTATGATGGCGCAGGAGGACGTCATTAGAAAGTTCTTTTGCGCGAAGGGCATGTCCGCTGCTTAGCTTGGGCATCGATTGTTAAGCAGCAACGGCACGCAGCTTGCGCCCACCCGTTTGGTATCTTACGCAAGCAGTCGCGTGTGACGATTGTCATGAAGGTGTTTTTGCCCTAACAGCTGGCGGTTTTGGGGGCTTCTGCCATAGTAAAATGGTTCGGCGCAAACACGAAGCGAGTGGTAAATGGATAGGCTCCGGTTGCGAGAGCGGCGCTCTTGAATATTTTGCGAGCTTTTTTTTTTGAGCGACGTGTCTTTGCCAAAAAAAGTCCTGACATGTAGTCGAGCGCTTGTGGCTGCCTTGGGCTGTGCGTCTGAGGTCCACGGGCTTTCTACAGGGGTGGTGCTTCACCGTGGCCCACGCGCAAGCTTGCCGTTGGGATGACATCGGTGCCTTGCAGCCCATTCGCGAATTTCTTGGCGGAGTCGTAGAAAGCGCGCTGCGGATCTTTGGGCCCGCCAGCTCGGCGCGCAAGTTGTCCTTGACCAACGAGGCCAACAAGCTCCTTGCTCAGGTTCACAATTTCTTCGAAGAGCAAAAACTATCTACGCAGCAGCGGGTGTCAGTCAGGGACTATGTCTCCAAGCACTCGCAATGGATTGGCAGCTACATCGCCGTGGCTCACGTGGAAGAGGAATCTTTGCGCTACCTGCAGTTCACGCTCTGCGCCGTGCCTGCGGTTCAACATCGCACGATGGACCCGAGGGGGAATCCAGCTGATGTCCCCGCACAGTGCGTGTGCGATCTGCCGGTTGTGTTGAAGGTCTGTAAGCGCAAAGGCAAGGGAGCGCAGTCTAATGTCGGGCGGCAGTTCTGGTGCTGCTCCGAAGCAAGTGCCTTGGTCACACAGTTGCAAGGGTCGTTTGCGTCGCTCGGATGTTGCTCTGTTTTTGTGTTTGACGCGCACGGTCCGCGGGTGCGGTCAGGGTGTGCCTTGCCAGGCTCCGAGGATGGCTGCGACTTCTTCAGGTGGTGCGACGAGCCAGCTTCCCTGGGACCCCTGCGGCAAGATCTGTCAGATCTAGTGGACGAGAGGCACGCTGTGGACACCAAGGCCGGCGTCCGAAGCGTTCAGCGAGCGCTTGTCAAGTTCACGGAGGCAGCCTTCTTTCTCAACGTCATTGCCTTTGAGACGGAGATGCGGCTGCAGACCAAGCAGTCACAGGAAATCTTCTGCTCTGGGGATGTTCTGGAGTGCAAAGTATGCGGAGAGCCGATGACATCCACGGAGCGCTTGCTGGCGGAGGTCATGAGAGCACTTCCCGACGAGCAGGAAGTAACGCTCAGCGCTTTGAGAAACTCGGCTCGATTGGGTCGGGCTGCCATGGGCCCTCGTCATCTATCGGCTGCTCAGTTCGATGAGGTTTGCGAGCTGGCACGTGGGCTTGGTATAGCTGATGTCCACCAAAGACGGGCTGGTGGGGCTGCAGGGCGTCAGCAACGAGTGCTTGCAAAGCGTGTTTTGACAGAGGAGACCAAGAGGGCGATGGAAAATTTGCGTGTGCCTCTCTGGTGCTTTCCGGCAGCGTGAGCAGACCCAGCTGCGGAAGGCAAGCTTCACTTTGGCTGCTGATGGGCACGGCTGCCAACGAGCACAATGTCTGCGTTTTGCATGCTTCCGGTTATTCTATATGGTGCGACACGTGGCGTGCCTGCGAGTCGCGGAAAAAAAAGCTTCTGCAGTCCGTGTACTCTGCCTGCGCACGACGTGTTCCAGCTTGCGAGACAGCTGTTTCAAGGCTGAGTTTCCGTGCTTGCTCAGAACGTTCGGCAATTCAAGGCCGGTCCAAGCTTTCAGTTGCTCCAGGCTCTCCCACGCTTCAACGCAGTGTCGTGGAGCATACGTTTCCGGCTCTGCGGGGAAGGTAGCGAGGTCGTCCTTTCGAGCCCCATCAGATGGAGTGGGAGCAGCAGGCCGTCATCCGGCTGTCTCCCGACTTCGATGTGACCAGCCACGCCGAGTGCCGCCGCGCCGTGCTCGCGTGGCTCGCACAGCAGTCCATGGAAGCAAAGATGAAGATTGGCCGCTCAGCTGGTGAGCACGTGGCAGTGTATGCGTATTGCCAAACGCATAAAGACTGTCCTCGCAAGTGGCGTCATATCTTCCAACTCACAGAAGACGGCGCCAAGGAGCACATCGTCCACGTCAACGGCAACCACGCCACGGAGCCCAGGCTGGTTCGAGGCACTGCAGTGGCAGTGCGTCGGCAGGCAGACGCATTGACCGAAGCCAACACGCCAATGCAGGCCATGGTGCAGCTGGCGGCGCAAGGTGCAGAGATGGAGACTTGGCCCTGCACAGCAGCCTTGGTGCAATCTCGCCGGCGAGCCGTGCGGAAAAAGAGCGCGTCGGCAGAGTTCGGTGGAGGCACTGGCTTGGGTCAGTGGCTGGAGCACTTGCGCAAGATCAACGAGGATGGGAGCGTCTGGAGCACCGTGGTGCGCGAGGACGGATGCGGCATCGTCACCTGCCAGAAGTTCGCCGACGCTTCCTGCCTTCAAATTCGCTACGTTCTTGTCTTTGCACCCACAAGCAATCTGCACCCACAAGCAAGTTGGAGGCGACTGATGTTCTCCCTTGCTTTTGTTTCAGTTTCTTTGCCACGCCATTTGATTCAGCTGGTTGTTTTCTCCACTTCGGCGGTGGGATAGGCTGCCGGGCTAGTTGGGGCAGCTGCGCAGCTGAGGCTGCTGCAGCGATGATTGCTCAAGCTCGCGGCGGAGACCATGACTACCTTGTCGGCGTGCATGACTGCACGTACAAGGTCTTTTCCAGCGATTGGGGCCTGTGGAAGTTCTGCTTGTGCGCGAAAAAGTACGACCGCGAAGGTATTCCTCGAACCACTTTGGTGCAAGTAGGCTTGGGCTTTGTGCCCAAAGAAGGGCAAGAGCACATGCTCACGGTGCTGCACCTCATGAAGGAATGGCACTCCTCGAAGAACAATGACTTGAGTCAGTTTCTTCACCAGGTTCACGCTGACGAAAGCTTAGGTGGGCAAAACGCCTTGCGAAAGGCGTTCCCCAAGACTGTGTTCGTCTTAGATGTCCGACACCAGGTGTCATCCATCATGAGGCGCGCCGGCTCCAAGAAAGAGGTGCGGGCAATGGTGGCGGCAAACATGCAGTTTGCGCTGAGTGCTCTGGGATTCTCCAGGCCTTTGTTCAGCCTTTACATTGACAGCCTCTTAGTGAGGTTAGTCGAGCTCGGAGAGCTGGACCTGGCGGCCTATCTGCAGAAAGACGTGGTGGAAAAGGTGACTGTCGAAGGGAAAGAGATGTGGACTTCGGCCTGCTGCTGCTTCATCTCGCTGCTGGGGACTTCCGTGAAGTTCCAGTCCCACGAAGCTTCTCGGCGGCAACTCGCTCCGCCTCTGACTAGGCCCTAGACCCAAACCCCACCCGCTGAGGCGAATCCTGGGATGACTTCCACCACCATTTCCCAATCGCTCGAAGCTTCCTGGCATCACATGAAGAAGCTCTTGCCTGGCAACGTGGCAAAAATGCCTGCTACAGATGCTTTGAACCACATCCTCAAAGCTACGGAGGCGTGGGATTGCGCCAAGGGTTCCGCTGTGAGCTCTGGTGGGCGCTGTCACTGTTCCACGTGTTTTCGCTCGTGTTGGAAGTATCGTTTAGCGATTTGTAGGGTAGTGCGCAGCGTGCGGCGCCGCAACGACCAGTCGACTTTGGTGCGCCCCTGCGGCCTCGTCAGGCAAAGTTGGGCGCGGATGACGCCGCCGCGAAGCAGCTCAAGCTCAAGCTGGGCGGTATCTCTAGCCGCCTGGTCAGCGGCGAAGCCATCTTCACGGAAAGGGTTAAAGTCCTTGACGATCACCAAATGAGGCTGCCGTGCGCACGCTTGCTGTGGCAATCTTGCCCCGGCAACACGAAGAGCTTCGAGTTTGATATTGGTGAGGTCGGCGACGTCCGTCAAGCATTTGTGCTCCCAGTCACAAATGCCTCCATGGTGGTGGACGATGATGTGGCTTGCTGCATGGTGTCCCTGCTACGGCTCTGCGACTCTTCCGTGGCAGACGTCCTTCGGCTGCACTTCTGTCTGTAGAAAGCACTTGTGTGACCCCACAGAAGTTGTCTTTGCGGGATAGTAGGCCCCCCCTTCCCAGCGGAAGATGCTTGCATGCAGGTGCAGAAGCACTTGGAGAAGTCGCCCGGCATGTGGCACGAAGAGGCGGGGCGCTTGTCCCTCACCAAAGTCAAGGAAATCTTGGCCAACGTGTGTGTAGTCACGCTAGTTGCTGGGCCTGAAGAAGTCCTCGACCGTCTCCGATGCAGCTGTCTCTACTTTGCGAAGACTTCGAGATGCAGCCACATGGCTTTCGCAGCTTTCCTTCTGGGCCACCACAACGACTACTTCCAGGACCTGATTGACTTTACCAGGAAAGATGCTCCTAAACAGCCCCCTTCAGCCTGTGTCAAGCTGACCAGGAAAAAATACAGCCGAGCTGCCATTCCATCAGCCGCTGCCTGGAAGCGCATGGCCACGATCTGCGCAGAAGCTTCTGAGAAGTACAACAAGCGACGAAAGACCGACAAGGGTGAAGCGCAAGCAGCTATGGAAACGACACCGACCAAGCAGGAGCTAGCGGCGGGAAAGAACAAGGATCCCCGCGCGCTAAGCTTGGAGACAATCAGGGACAAGCTCGGAGCAAAGGATTTCCACAGCAACTTTTCAGGAATGCATCTTTGCATCAAGCATGCTGTGACAGTCCAAGAAGCCAAGGAGCACGGGCTCGGAAAGATGATCCTTGGCCTCAAGCACAAGACCACTAGCGCTCCCACCAAGGCGCTCGCAAACCAGCTCTTGCAAGCATGGGTGGTGGAGACGCGTGCGTCCGCTTCTTCGGCCAAATCTAGCAGCTGACCGGTGAGGCTGACCGGTGAGGCAGTCGTATGAGATGGGGTGTGATGAGCGCTCTGTAGCGTAGTTCGCTACAACGTTCATGATGAGATTATGAGATCAGAACCAGACGGCCACGCGCGGCACGCGTCGCAAAACAAGGCCTGCGTGATTGTCCTTTTTGTGCCTTGCGGCTACAACAAGCCGCGGCTTGTCTCGCAGTTCGTCTCTCAGCCCATCACGCAGGATGCCCTGCTCATGCCCACTCTACTGCAGGATGCCTTGCCTTCAAGAACAGGATTCTTGGTCTTGAAGTGCAAGATGCCCTGCCTAAGTGCAGGATGCCCTGCGGTCCAACGCAGGATGCGCTGCCTTCAAGGCCAGCATGCTTGGTCTTGAAGTGCGGGATGCCCTGCTTACATGCGCAGCCGCGGTCCAAAGCCTGCGACCGAAACAAAAACCCCGCAAACAGAAAGCAGACAGCCTCAAACAAAATCACCCAGAACCTGCCAAGCCAAGACAACCCAACAACACGGCGGCGCCGTGATGAGCGCGCCCGCTCAATTTCTTCGCGTAGCACTGCACACATGCCGGCACATGATAAGCGCACCTGCGCAAGTGCATTCGCATAGCACTGCGCACATGCTGGCACATCTTATGCGCACCCGCTCAAGTGTATTCCACTGCACATATGCTGGCACATGATAAACACACCCGCTCAAATGCATGCGTGTAGCACTGCGCACATGCTGGCACATGAAAAGCGCACCCGCTCCAGTGTATTCGCCACGCACTGCAAACATGCTGGCACATGATAGGCACACCCGCTCAAGCGTATTCCACTGCGCATATGCTGGGACATGATAAGCGCACCCGCTCAGTTCGCGTAGCACTGCGCACATGCCGGCACATGATGAGCGCACCTGCTCAAGTGCATTCGCATAGCACTGCGCACATGCTGGCACATGATAAGCACACCCGCTCAAGTGTACTCGCGTAGCACTGCACACATGCTGACACATGGTATAAGCGCGCCTGCTCAAGTGTACTGGCCTAGCGCTGCACACATGCTGGCATATTAATATGATAAGCACACTCGCTCAAGTGTACTGGCCTAGCACTGCGCGCATGCTGGCGCGTGATAAGCGCACCCGCTCCAGTGTATTCGCCCAGCGCTGCACACATGCTGGAACATGATAAGCAGTCCCGCTCCAGTGTATTCGTCTAGCACCGCACTTATGCGGGCGCATGATAAGCACGCCCCCTCAAGTGTATTCGCGTAGCACTGCACACATGCCGGCACATGATAAGCGCACCCGCTCCAGTGTATTCGCCTAGCAATGCACACATGCTGGCGCATGATAAGCGCACCCGCTCAAGACTTGAGCGGGTTGTATTCCACTGCACATATGCTGGCGCATTACAAGCGCACCCGCTCAAGTGCATGCGTGTAGCACTGCACGCACGCTGGCACATGACATATTCGCCAAGCACTGCACACAGGCTAACAGATGATACGCGCGCCCGCTCAAGTGTACTGGCCTCGCACTGCGCACATGCTGGCACATGATAAGCGCGCCCGCTCCAGTGTACTCGCCTAGCACTGCACACATGCTGGCATATGATAAGCGCACCCGCTCCAGCGCATTCGCCTAGCAATGCACACATGCTGCCAAATGATAAGCACGCCCGCTGAAGTGTATTCGCGTAGCACTGCGCACATGCTGCCAAATGATAAGCACACCCGCTCAAGTGCATGCGTGTAGCGCTGCACACATGCTGGCACATGATAAGCACACGCGCTCCAGCACAATCGCCAAGTACTGCACACACATGCTGGCAGATGATAAGCACACCCGCCCAAGTGTACCCGCCTAGCACTGCGCACATGCTGGCAGATGATATGCGCACTCGCTCCAGTGTACTCGCCTAGCACTGCACACGTGCTAGCACATGATAAGCGCCCCCGCTCCAGTGTATTTGCCTAGCAATGCACACATGCTGGCGCGTGATAAACACACCCGCTCAAGCGCATTCCACTGCACATATGCTGGCACATGATAAGCGCGCCCGCTCAATCTATTCGCGTAGCACTGCACACATGCCGGCACATGATAAGAGCACCTGCTCAAGTGCGTTCGCGTAGCACCGCGCACATGCTGGCACATGATAAGTGCACCCGCTCAAGTGTACTCGCGTAGCACGGCACACATGCTGACACATGATAAGCGCGCCTGCTCAAGTGTACTGGCCTAGCACTGCACACATGCTGGCATATTAATATGATAAGCACACTCGCTCAAGTGTACTGGCCTGGCACTGCGCGCATGCTGGCGCGTGATAAGCGCACCCGCTCCAGTGTATTCGCCCAGCGCTGCACACATGCTGGAACATGATAAGCAGTCCCGCTCCAGTGTATTCGTCTAGCACTGCACTTATGCGGGCGCATGATAAGCACGCCCCCTCAAGTGTATTCGCGTAGCACTGCACACATGCCGGCACATGATGAGCGCACCCGCTCCAGTGTATTCGCCTAGCAATGCACACATGCTGGCGCATGATAAGCGCACCCGCTCAAGACTTGAGCGGGTTCGCTCAATATATTCGCTTAGCACTGCGCACATGCTGGCACATGATAAGCGCACCCGCTCAAGTGCATTCGCATAGCACTGCACACATGCTGGCACATGATAGGCACACACGCTCAAGTGTATCACATGATAAGCACACCCGCTCAAGTGCGTTCGCAAAGCACTGCGCACATGCTGGCACATGATAAGCACACCCGCTCAAGTGCAGTCGCATAGCAAGCACACATGCTGGCGCATGATAAGCACACCCGCTCAAGTATATCACATGATAAGCACACTCGCGCAAGTGCATTCGCATAGCACTGCACACATGCTGGCACACGATAAGCACACACGCTCAAGTGCATTCGCGTAGCAGAGCACACATGCTGGCGCATGATAACGCACCCGCTCAAGTGTATTCCCGTAGCACTGCACGCATGCTGGCACATGATAAGCACGCCCGCTCAAGTGCACTCGCATAGCAAGCACACCCGCTCAAGTCCATTCGCATACCGCAGCACACATGCTGGCACATGATACGCACACCCGCTCAAGTGCATTCATGTAACACTGCACACATGCTGTCACATAATAAGCACACCCGCTCAAGTGCATTCGCATAGCACTGCACACATGCTGGCGCATGATAAGCACACCCGCTCCAGTGTATGCGCGCAGCACTGCGTACATGCTGGCACATGATAAGCACACCCGCTCAAGCGTATTTCCATAGCACTGCGCACATGCTGGCACATGATAAGCACAGCCGCTCAATATATTCGCGTAGCACTGCGCACATGCTGGCACATGATAAGCACACCCGCTCAAGTGCGTTCGCATAGCACTGCGCACATGCTGGCACATGAGAAAAAAAACCCGCTCAAGTGCATTTGCGTAGCACTGCACACATGCTGGCACATGATAAGCACACCCGCTCAATATATTCGCGTAGCACTGCACACATGCTGGCACATGATAAGCACACCCGCTCTTGTGCAGTCGTATAGCACTGCACACATGCTGGCACATGATAAGCACGCCCGCTCAAGTGCATTCGCATAGCACTGCACACGTTCTGGCACATGAAAAGCACACCCGCTCAAGTGCACATTCGCACAGCACTGCACACATGCTGGCACATGATCAGCACACCCGCTCAAGTGTATCACATGATAAGCACACCCGCTCAAGTGTATTCGCATAGCTCTGCGCACATCCTGGCACATGATAAGCACACACGATCAAGTGTGTTCGTCTAGCACTGCACACATGCTGGCACATGATAAGCACACCCGCTCAAGTGCATTCGCATAGCACTGCACACATGCTGGCACATGATCAGCACACCCGCTCAAGTGTATCACATGATAAGCACACCCGCTCAAGTGTATTCGCATAGCACTGCGCGCATCCTGGCACATGATAAGCGCACACGAACACGTGTATTCGCCTAGCACTGCACACATGCTGGCACATGATAAGCACACCCGCTCAAGTGCATTCGCATAGCACTGCACACATGCTGGCACATGATAAGGACACACGATCAAGTGTGTTCGCCTAGCACTACACACATGCTGGCACATGATAAGCACACCCGCTCAAGTGCATTCGCATAGCAGAGCACACATGCTGGCACATGTGATAAGCACACCCGCTCAAGTGCATTCGCATGGCACTGCGCACATGCTGGCACATGATAAGCACACCCGCTGTAGTGTACTCGCCTAGCACTGCACGCATGCTGGCACATAATAGGCACACCCGCTCACGTGCATTCGCATAGCACTGCGCACATGCTGGCATATGGTAAGCACACCCGCTCAAGTGTGTTCGCGTAGCACTGCACACATGCTGGCACATGAAAAGCACACCCGCTCAATGCATTCGCATTGCAGAGCACACATGCTGGCACATGATACGCACAGCCGCTCAAGTGCATTCGCATAGCAGAGCACACATGCTGGCACGCGATAAACACACCCGCTCAAGTGCATTCGCATGGCACTGCGCACATGCTGGCGCATGACAAGCACACCCGCTGAAGTGCACTCGCCTAGCACTGCATACATGCTGGCGCATGATAAGCACACCCGCTCAAGTGCATTCGCGAAGTATTCGCGTAGCACTGCGCACATGCTGGCACAGGATAAGCACACCCGCTCAAGTGCAGTCGCATAGCAAGCACACCCGCTCAAGTGCATTCGCACAGCACAGCACACATGCTGGCACATGATAAGCACACCCGCTCAAGTGTATCACATGATAAGCACACCCGCTCAAGTGCATTCGCATAGCGCTGCACACATGCTGCCACATGATAAGCACACACGCTCGAGTGCATTCGCATAGCAGAGCACACATGCTGGCACATGATAAGCACACCCGCTCAAATGTATTCGCGCAGCACTGCACACATGCTGGCACATGATAAGCACACCCGCTCAAGTGCAGTCGCATAGCAAGCACACCCGCTCAAGTCCATTCGCACAGCACAGCACACATGCTGGCACATGATAAGCACACCCGCTCAAGTGCATTCGCATAGCACTGCACACATGCTGGCACATGATAAGCATACCCGCTCAAGTGTATGCGCGCAGTGCTGCGCAGATGCTGGCACATGATAAGCACACCCGCTGAAGTGCATTCGCGTAGCACTGCGCACATGCTGGCACTGATAAGCACACCCGCTCAAATGTGTTCGCGTAGCAGTGCACACATGCTGGCACGTGATAAGCACACCCGTTCACGTGTATGCGCGTAGCATTGCGCACATGCTGGCACATGATAAGCACACGCGCTCAAGCGCATGCGCGTAGCAGAGCACACATGCTGGCACATGATAAGCACACCCGCTCAAGTGTGTTCGCGTAGCAGTGCACACATGCTGGCACATGATAAGCACACCCGTTCACGTGTATTCGCGTAGCACTGCACACATGCCGGCACATAATAAGCACACCCGCTCAAGTGTATCACTCGATAAGCACACCCGCTCAAGTGTTTTCGCATAGCCGTCGTTGTTTGGCACAGTCCTCGCCGTCCGACACGCAGCCTCCGCGGCCGACACGGACCATCGGGTTCTGACTCGCAGACCTTACTTCGCTAAGTTGGCTCCGCATCTACGTCTCGTTGACATGCTCGCTGTTCGGCACCGCCGACTCCGCGGCCGACGCGGGCCGTCGTTGTCTGACACAGTCCTCGCCGACCGACACGTGGCCTCCGCCTCCGACTCGGACCGTCGGGCTCTCACTCGGAGACCTTCCTTCGCTACGTTTGCTCGGCGCACACGTTGCTCTTGCGCGCTCGCCGTACGACTCCGCCAAGTAGCGCCATCCGACTCGGACAAACGCGCCGGCTGACACGGACATCCGGTGCCGCGCGCGATTTTTTGCCGGCCAGCAAAGATAATAGCTGGCTTTTTGACGTCCTGGAGGCGTGACGCTGCATCCCTGAGGAAAACCAGTGATTTCAGCACACTGCGCGCTCATTACAGGGGGATTCCAGGCTTTCGGCGCGCGCGCTAACAGCATGATGGTGCGCTGTTGTTGTTGCAAAAGCAGTCTCCATGTCGATACGTGCTTTTGCAGCGTCTGAGGCAGCGGTCATATAGAAACGTGTAAAGAGTATATAGGTGTCTGTGCCTATGCATATGTATATGTGTTTGCACAAGCATATTCATATTATATATACACATGATGATACACATATATATACACATACAAAGCGGAATCCTTGGTGTACCTGCACCTACACATTTCACCCACTAATTCGTTTACTCATTGGCTTGATGCAGCAACAGCGATCCGGACCAGTCCGCTATTGCCGTTTCGGCTTGGAGAGGGTGCGCAGTGTTCAACATGACGAGGAAACATTCGCAGCAGAGAGCAAGCAACTGGCAGCGCCGCCAACCGGCAAAAGCTCCGCTGGAGCAGCCTCGGCCAAAGCCGGCGCAACCAAAGCCGGCGCACGCAAAGCAAGCGCACGCAAAAGCACCGCTAGAGAGACCTCGAAAGCCAGCCACGGCGCCACCGGCGAAGCCGGAGCACCCAAAGCCGGCACCTGCGCAGCCGAATTCAACACAGCCGGCGCACCCAACGCAGCCCGCGCAGCCACTGCAGCCCGCACACACAGCGCAACCAATCCAGCCGATGCAACGGGCGGACCCAATGCAACCAATGCAGCCCGCGGAGATATGGCCGACGCAAGGTCAGCACAGTGCAGCTGCTGCAGCCGACACAGGCCATGCAGCCGATGCAGGGCAGACGACGCAGCCGATGCAGCGGATGCAGACGATGCAGCCGATGCAGACGACACAAATGATGCAGACAATTCAACCAACGCAGCCAACGCAGCCTGCAGAGTCTATGCGGCCAACAATGCAGCCTACCCAGGCCAGCCCACCCCGGGACCCGATGCAGACGATGCAGCCGATGCAGACGATGCAGCCGATACAGGCGATGCAGACGATGCGGCCGATACAGTGGATGCAGCATATGCAGACGATGCAGCCGATGCAGACGATGCAGCCGATACAGGCGATGCAGCATATGCAGACGATGCAGCCGATGCAGACGATGCAGCCGATACAGGTGATGCAGCCGATGCAGACTGCGCAGACGACACAGCTGATGCATCCAGTCCAACCAATGCAGCCAATGCAGCATGCAGAGTCTACGCGGCCAACAATGCAGCCAGCCCAGGCCAGCCCACCCCGGCACCCTTCACCTGAGTTCTGCGAGAAGGTAGCGCAAGCCTTGCGACGACATTGCGGGCATCCTGGCTGCACGTGGTCCGAATAATATTGTGGCAGGCCCCGTTGTGCAGTTTTCACACATAACGTGCGGAATAGCCCAAAGCACTAGTTCCAGCGACAAGAACAAACCGGCAAAAACAGCAAAAGCGTCATCTAGAACACCAACTCGTGTGTAGACAAGTTTTGCCCTGGCAGCAACAATGCAATAACTGAAGCAAAGACTTTGCGGAAACTACAGCATCTAAGGATCGAATCTGCTGCCGCCCCACCGTGGAAGAGGCAAAAGTGAGCCTGCGAACACCCAGCCGAGGAGTATGAGGCCAAAAAAGACGATGCAGCTGCTGCGCTGTGCTTGTAGTTTGCAAGGAAATTTAAACGCTCCAAGTATTTGGCCCTCTGAGTCATCGATCTCAAGGTTGTCTTAAAGGCGTTACTCATTGTATTCGCGTAGCGCTGCGCACACGTGTTGGCACATGATAAGCACACCCGCTCAAGAGTTTCTCATGATAAGCTCGCCGTCCGATACGCAGCCGACTCGGGCCGTCGTTGTCTGACACAGCGCTTTCCGTCCGACACGTGGCCTCCGCGGCCGACTCGGGCCGTCGGGTTCTAACTCGGAGACCTTACTTTGCTAAGTTCGCTCCGCGTCCGCGGATCTTCTGGCGTGCTCGCCGTCCGATACGCAGCCGACTCGGGCCGTCGTCGTCTGACACAGCGCTTTCCGTCCGACACGTGGCCTCCGCGGCCGACTCGGGCCGTCGGGTTCTGACTCGGAGACCTTACTTTGCTAAGTTCGCTCCGCGTCCGCGCTTCTTCTGGCGTGCTCGCCGTCCGATACGCAGCCGACTCGGGCCGTCGTTGTCAGACACAGCGCTTTCCGTCCGACACGTGGCTTCCGCGGCCGACTCGGGCCGTCGGGTTCTGACTCGGAGACCTTACTTTGCTAAGTTCGCTCCGCGTCCGCGCTTCTTCTGGCGTGCTCGCCGTCCGATACGCAGCCGACTCGCGCCGTCGTTGTCTGACACAGCGCTTTCCGTCCGACACGTGGCTTCCGCGGCCGACTCGGGCACACGTTTCCGCGCCGTCCGACTCGAACACACGCGCCGGCTGACACGGACATCCGGCGCCGTCCGACTCGACCATGCCGCCGTCCGACTCGCCGCGTCCGACACGGTCACCAGCCGGCAAACCAAACGACAATATAGGCACGGAGCCAGAAACTATGTTTGCTAAGCTGAGATTAATATGGAGCTGCTCTGGTACTATTACATTACATATCTGTTCGGTGCGCTGAATCCATCAACCTTCCAAGCACCCGACGTCTGCCCTCAACCTGGGCTAACAGGTCTCAGCAGCCGCAAGCTTTCCACTGGGAAACTTCGAACTCAAATCCTGGAAAGTCAGACTGGTTCGAACAGTCAGGCTGCTTCGGGCAGCCGCCTACAGCAGGGGTTCTTCAATTCTCAAGCACAACAGAGTGCATGATATATCACATGTCTGAAAGAAATGGTGGACTCGGAAAAAGGAAGATGCCTCATGCTTCTGAGATACATGACATCACCACTCATTCCCACACATATGTGTGTTTGTTCTTGTTGGTGGTACTCCATGTTTAGTGGTTTTAAAAGGGAAACCACAAGAAACACCACCACTTCTTGTTGAGGGGTCCCCTTTAAACAAACTATATTTACACACATGCGCCGCTTTTGGTCCAAGTACATACATGTAGTAAGCGATAAAAAAAAAACATATTATACATAGTACATGAAAATATGCTATCATAATATGAATATATATATATATATATGCACATATGTATGCACATATCGTTGAGCTCATGAAGCCAGGTAAGAAGTCGAGCGGTTTCAAGCTACGGAGGGGCGGATGAAGGGTGAACAAGTAGAATCATACCCCAAGTCACCCAGCCTTGGCTCTGGCCCCAGCAAGCGCCTCGCGGGCAGTGCGTGGGGTAGGGGGTGGGTGCCAGGCAGATCTTGCAAAACATGAAATGCAGTATACAGGTGTCCCCCTTTGGTTTCCCTCAACAAGAAACATAGCACCCATGGCCAAACAAAGGACGATTGCCTTCTTATGGCATCGGAACCGCTGCCGAACAAAAACTGGGCTTCTCATCAGTCTGGTCATATTTCAGACTTGGCCTGTGATTGGACGCGACTAGTCCTGCAGAATTCCATCAAACGAAGGCCGGATGGCAAGTCTGCCCTTGCTCACATTCCGCGGGGGGCTTGGTCGACCTGCAGTCAGTCCAGCCTCAAAAGGCCCGGGCACAGGGGCTCACGCGGAGCTCGGGTTGTGTCCTGTGGAGATGGCGCCGGTGAATGACAGGAGAGCAAAAGGAAATCAAAATCTTTGGCACAGGTGCCAAAGGATGCTGACACATCCAATGTTGCCGGACCGTTCAAGCCCCGCCAGTCCTCAAGCAAACCCGGGGTTGATGAATCCCAGGTGTCCATTGGATTGTTTTGGGCTGTGAGGCTGTGAGGCGTGGCACTGTCACTGCGCAGGTTCCCCCCTGCCGGCGGCGAAACGCTCCCTGCCTGGCCACTCTTGCGAGGGTCGGGGCTTTTGCAGCGCAGGCGATGGGTCACCTGTGCCACATGCCCGTCACAAAAAATGTCATGAAACCACGACGACCTGAATTGGGGAAAGTGGGCGACATCTCGGAATTGAGAACCCTCTGATCATGTTAGACTCCAGACATCAGCCATGCTGCGTATGTCTCAGGCCTCTCAATGGATGGCGATGGCCAAACTAAGTTTCTGCAAATCCTACTCGAAATCCAATTTTTTGGGGGATCACCAAGAATTTAAAGAACCTTTATCATGGTGGCTCGTTTCCCCCCGAATCGGTGAGCTCGCTAAATATAGGCAAAGTCCCTGCCTCGGACGCAGGCCGACTGCCTCAGGCAGCATCAGCAAAACACCAAAGTGTGTTTTGTGGGTGCCCACTTGGGTGTGGCTCAAAATTAAAAAGTTGGGGGGTTCGCAGGTTTTAAGTCTTTGTTTCCATTTCCCAAGGAGCCATTTTGGGTACATCTTTTTGAGCCACTGCCATTTGGCTGTGGCTCGAACAAATGTACCAAAATGGCGCCTGGGTAAAAGACTAAAACCTGCGGTTTGCCCTAGCCCTTCTATTTGGAGACACCCATTTCTGCGTGTTTTGAATGGCCCATTGGGGTCGATTTCCCATTCAGTAGTTGGCAGAGGCAGATCAGAGCCAAGTCGAGAAGCCAAAGGTGCCGTGGCCGAGATGGTGTTTGTCTATGGCCTTGACGTTAGAACTCACATGTGCGCGCAAAGGACGATAGCTCTAAGTGGAACCCTCGGGTTTCTTGGAATGAGCCCCAAGAACTTCATGGTATGGTGGCAAGATGGCAGGCGAGGAGCATGGCATGGTGTACTCAAGCAGCTTCCACTCAGAGGATCCGCAAGCCTGGCACTTTTCAGGGGGATGACCATTGGAAGAACAGGAGCCCACCAAGCAAAAGGAAAAGGGAGCTGCTGAAAAACTAAAACTTGCTGCGCCCAATCAGTCACTCTGGCATATTCTGCTCGATCCACTTGACCGACTGCAACCTGAAACGTTGCGCCAAAATGGCTGCTAATACTGGATGGGCAAAATCCTGCAACAGTTCGGATGCATGAAACCTTATGAAACATGAGATTTACCACTTACCAACTGGTGCAGAATCTTGTCCATCCACAGCACGGATAGCACACCTGCCCTCCTGCACAGCCTTAACCTGTTGAGGGGCAAACGCATCACTGGGCTTGCTGGGGCGCGCACGAGTGTCAAGCTCAGTAGCGCGACCAGAGGGCCTGTGCTAATCATGAATGCCACATCGAACAATGCATGTCCCGGTTCTTGAATTCTTCTTCGTGGGGCAGTTAGCAAATACAGGCTGAACAAATCAACAGGCAGCCTTGCAAGTGTGTGACCCCCTCTACCCATACAGTTGCCCAGGTTCCTTATCTGTGGGTTGGCTTTGCAACGTTCGCGAAATGTCCACAAGCCCTCCACCACACCCAGCACTTTGAGCACGGCCCAGCGTGCCTACACATCAATGAGCGCAAAGGTCTTTTTAGAGTTCCCGGGAGCACGCAGCATGCTCCGTCGGTCATTTGGCTGTATCCTTTTTTAGATCAACCCTCTTGAATTTGAGATCATGTTCTCTAACAGGACACTCATATTCATAGGAGTAACTGAGGTCGGTGTTCAAGGGACGCCAAAAGGAAACCCACCATTTTGGGGAGGTCCCATAAGAAAGACACGCCCGTTTGGGGTGGCTGTGATGGAAGAAGGCAAGACACAATTAAAAGGTGCCCAGGGCCGTCTTGCATAGGTGAGAAAAACCTGTCGTGTGTTGGGGCTGGTCAGAGTATCGACCAAGACTATCAGTCAAGTAGCCTCGCATCAACAGGCACGAATATGAGCGAGATATGCAAGTCATGGCATTGCCGCTTCAGTTTGATGCTTGGGCAACACCTCGATGCAATATTGCCTGGGTGACATACTTGAAAACCCTGCTTTGGTATGATGGGCTTTGTTCGTCATAACTGATCGTTGTTTGAATGCCTTCTCCAGGCAATATGGGAGGAATGTTCCTCTACAACACAGTGGTGATGAAACTGGTTTGGAAAACATGTCATCGTTGTACTGTACTGATTGTGAAGAGTCAGCCGAGCTTGGGATCGCGCTAAATCAGCCATCACAATTAATGAACATAAGCAAGTGAAGAGAGAGGGGGTCCTTGTTTTCGTCATCGTGCCGAGAGCTTGGCACGGCTGTTGCATGTGAAAGCCGAAGACATGAATTGTTTTCTTCGTGGGGCACAACTTTCCACGGAAACCTTCGAGACGTGCTGACACCTCGGGCATCTGTTGCTCGAATAGGGCAAAGCAGCAGTGCTCTGCATCAGCACGATTTTGCAGCAGGTGGCATTGGGGATGTTACGGGAGATGTTTCTACAAGGTGTAGAGGACACGGCGGCCCAACAACTCACTCAAGAAAGGCCTGCAGGCACAGATAGAAATTATTCAAGCAAAAGGTACCACGTGTCACAGAAGAGGGCCAAAATCAATTTTGAGAACTCCAACTCTTCCAATTGAGGGACCCAGTTTGAGTTGGTTCCCTTTTGGGCTCACGTGGACCCATCTTCGGCGTACCTGGTAGGACGAGGTGCAGAGACATCGGCCAGTCCGGCCTCGCTCGCTGGCGATTGGTTGACCTCTTGAATGACCGAGTTTTCGCCCTTGGGAACTTGACGAAAACAGAAGAGGAATTGATCTTAAACCAGAACCCCCTAAGATCCCAAGACTCATATTGTTTTTAGCGCGTGCCCTTGTAGTCGATACAACCCACTTTGAGAGTTGTAAGAAGGCCAGTGCGTGCCAAACCGAAACACAAGGAAGAACCGGCTCCTGCTTGACAGGCCAAGGGACTATAAGCGGAGATGCAAGTTGCGGGTTGGGCCACCCTCTTTCTTCGCAGGCGATTCCATGGAAGCTCCTAGAACCCTTCAAAAGGATCTTCCTCTATAAAGGGGTACCTGGTGACTTCCGCTTAAGCCTGAGGGAGGGTATTGTTGAAACAACCTCCTTTTGGTTCCACTTAGGAAACAAGGGTCTGGAAGTTTCAAGAGATGCACGCCCCCGCCAAGTAGAAAACATATCCAAGCCTCATTGCGAGTCTGCCCCCAAAATCATGCAGCTTTAATCACTGTGGGTCCAGCCGTGAAAGGGACCAGTTCCTTTGGTCTCAAGAGATTCTCATTCTTGCCAGAAAGGCTCTGAATTGGTCGCCATAATCATGCAGGTTTTGAAGACCCAACCACTCACGCAAGGACTCGAATGAAGCGAAACCTCTTGTTGGCGCATCCACCCGCTGCGCCGCCGCCTTCGAGCCGTTGGAATGCGCGGCTGGTGCTGGCCTATAGGCAAAGCGGGCGCGGCCAAGCGCATGGCAAGGCGTATCGCCAGACCGATGGATGCTTGGTCTGAGCTAACCTTCGCACCCCTTGATATGGTTGCAAAAAACTGTTTTTTTTTGCAGACGCCTACCAAAATGGGCACAACCAGGCAAACAAAAAGACTTGCCAAGAAGAGTGGAGCGCTTTCTCTTTGCCCCAACCGACTTTTTGAGGCAAAACTCCCAGCGCCAGCCTCACGGGCGTCACTGGCGCCTGAGTATCAGCCAAATCTGTGTTTGTCACTGATGTTGACCCCGGATTAATCGACCTGGTGGATGAATCGGGGGGTGTCTACCGTTGACCTTGGATTAATCAATTTGGTGGAAGAAAGGGACCCGAAAGTGACACCCCCGATCGAAATCAACCAGCGGTGTATTCAGCCTTTGTAAAAAGCCATCACAACGGCACTGCATGGCCTCTTGAAACTGTGCCAAGGTAACATATCGCCAGGATTTGGCGTTTGTATTTGCCCCTGGCAGACCACTTGACTCATGCAGCAACAAATATGGTTGAACATATGGCGCCGGTCTGAAGTCCTGAACTTGTGTCTTACGAAATGCTCATCTACCCAACTGACTGGAAACAAAGAATCCGAGAAGCTCTCATGGAGCTCATGTTACCCCCGGCCGGCGAGCTCGTGATGCACCGCCCGCGCCCAAGCGCCCTGGGCCCGGGCAGAGGCGTTGCCCAACCTGGGGCGCGCGACCCGAGAAAAGCTGCGCCGACTACAAACCCAAGCAACACAAGCACGCGTAATTCTACGTGTACATATAGATATACATATGGTTGTTGATTCATTTCAGCTTCACATAGATGTATAGTGAGTGCTATATTGTTCTTAGTGCTTTTGCTTTTTTCCAACAGCTGGAAGCTCTGCCCAAAAAAGCTCCGTAGCGTTCTGGAGCAAGCGAGAGGTCGGGTTCCGGAGAGTTCCGCTTGCTGAGCCGTTGCTGCGGTGAGGACAAGGTTCTGCCGGGGAGTGGGCTGAAAGTCTCTGGGGTGGTGGCTGGCTGGGTTGCAAGTTCAGGAAGGTTTCGAGGGGCTCCATGGGTGGCAGGCTCCAGAAGGATCGGAAGCTTCTGGATTCTTCTACTTACCCTACAGATTCTGACAGGGGTCGGAATTCCAGAAACAGCTTCCTCATTGTTCAAACACTTCAACAACCTGTTCGCCAGGGAAATACGCATGAATGTGATTCTGAACGGTGGCCGCATAGGGTTCCAGAAAGTTCTTGAGGTTGGATAGGGCGAAGGTTTGGGGGTTCCAAGCGGTGGACAGCCTTCCGGGGGCTTCCGGAAGGTTGGGCTGGCTCCATAAGGTTGCTGTTGAACGATCTGGGCTCATTGTCTCAAGCAAAAGAGTAACACCACGTCGCAGCCACAATGTGGCTGTGTCTTTGTTTTGAGGATACCCTTTTTGTCCGGTTGTGAAAGGAAACCAAAAAAGGAAACCACCACTTTGAGATGTCCCCTAAAAATAGACAGACCCATATGGGTGTGTCTTACAATAGACTCTACACCCCCAAGACTTGGGGCTTTTCCTGTTTGTTTGGCCCTTGAAAGCGCAAGCCTCACACCCATCAATCCGGCTCCGGGCTCCCCGGCGGGCTGCGGCTCCGTGGCTCGGGACTCTTGCCATGGATCCGGCCTGACATCCGGCCACTGGCGAGCCCTGGGCATCCGACCTCTGCAGTTCAACGGTTTCTTCTGAGCCAGCTCACCCGAAAGCTACACTTGGTAAGATACTATATATATATATATCTACATATATATATACATATATATATATATATGTATATAATATGTTCATTTATGCTGTGAGCTCATTGTATATGATATGTGAGAAATCTGGAAATCGAAACGTCGGACTGTCTTTAACGGAATGGCTGGAAATAGCCAAGTTTTTATATAAATCGTGATCAACCGGTGCCACTCTGCCTCTCACCGTAGGAACAAGCTGCAATCAGACTGACCGGAAGTTCGAGTTCGCCTTCCGAATCTACCATGCTTTTATCTCTACAGCGTGAAGGTAGATGGCACCAATTTCCTGTCTGCCAGTGGGTAAAGGAGATTGCTACACCAAAAGAGAGAATAGCGCCTACTTTCGCCCTGAGCCTCAGCATGAATCTAAGGCACAAGATGCATTCCCGGGGTTGCGCTTGAAGCATCAGTTTCGGGTACATTGCGCAGCCCGTCACAATCCAACTACTTAAGTCCGTCCAAGGAGAACCAGGCAATCATTGATTTCTTGGATGCTTGAATATCAAATAAATACTGCCACAATACTAGAAGCAATCATTGATTTCTTGAGGGCTGAAGTATCACAGCAATACTGCCTTTATTTTCGCTTCATATCATAATATGAATGTGTTCATTGGATTTGAGGTAAGGATTCAAGCAGAAAACGTGCGCCTTTACACTGACGTACACCACTGGCAATGCTTGGGCCGGACAATGTTGCCGCAAATCCTGGAGCTAGCGACCGTCGGTGGATAAAAGGTCTGGGGAACATGTTGTTTAAACAAGGGAAACCGCAAGGAAAACGGTTTAAGGAAACCAAAACCAAAAAGAAAACCAACAAAAAGCAACAAGAAACTAAAGGGCTACCACTTTGAGGGAACCCGCGGGGCTTCAATCTGGTCGACTTGAGACTACGAGGCTTTCAAGGAACCGCGCTGGTTTTGTGCACTCGTTTCTCACGCGCTTGGGCCAGTACCCCTCATTTGCCACTCCAAACAAATGACCTGCCGAATCTGAATGTATTCCTCAGGTAAGGGCTTGTTACCAGTCCAAGAAGCTGAAAACACGGGTTCCAAGAAAGCACCAGGCTGATTGAGATGGTTTGTCTCTCAAGACTAAGATGCGAGTCTTGTTCTCCTCGAATCTGAATCAAACATACTGTGGCCCCACTCGCCGGCCTCCACGTGGGTCAGGGCTCTTGCCGTGGATTCGGCGGAGGCCTGACACCCAGGCCAATGCAAGTCCTGGGCATCCCTTTGAGTTGTGCAGTTCAATGAGTTGTTCTTAGCCCGTTGACCCGAAACTGAGGCTTGCGATATATTTCTCATAAAATCTCATAAAACCTAAAGTCGAAAAGTCCAAAAGTCTACGGAAATGACAGGAAACCTGTGCCGCTCTGCCTCTGGCCATACAAACAACGAACGCCAAGCTCAGGATTCAGCTGGAAGCTCTAAAGCGGCAATCAGACTGACCGGAAGTTCGAGTTCGCCTTGCAAATCGAGCATGCTCATATCTCTATAGAGTTCAGGTACATGGCACCAATGCCCTTGCCGGTGACTACACCAAAATGGGACATTAGGCGCAATGGAACTCAGTCTGAGCATCTGAGGCACAACATGCATTCCCGGGGTTGCGCTTGAAGCATCAGTTTCGGGTACATTTCTCAGCCCGTTACAATCCAACTGCTTAAGTCTGTCCCAGGCAAACCAAGCAATCATTGTTTTCTTGGGATTGAATATCAAATCAACACTGCCGCAATACAAGCAATCATTGATTTCTCGAGTGCTTAAATATCAAATCGATACTGCCATAATATTTGCTTCATATCGTAATATCAATGTTTAATTGAGGCATAGTCAAAACCTGGTATTCAAATTCTCTACCCAGAATCATGTAAACAGATGGAAAGACGGCCGCACCCATTTATGGCTGGGATTGTCCCTTACGACCCTCCAATTATCCGGGTTCCGACCGTGACTCAATTGGATTTAAGGTAACGATTCAAGCAGAACCCCTGCGCCTCCACACTGACGTACACCGCTGGCAATGCTTGGGGCCGATTTGGTCGAATATCCTGAAGCTTGCGAGTCAAAGTCGCATGGGTCCCCACGATTGTGCACCCGATTCTGACGCGCTTGTGCCATGACGCCTCATCTGCCACTACTTCAAAACATGACTGGCCGAATCTGGACATTCTCCTCAGCTAGGCTCAAATGTGAGACTTCTCCACGAATCTGAATCAAACTGTGGCCCGACTCGCCGGCCTCCACGTGGGTCAGGGCTCTTGCCGTGGATTCGGCGGAGGCCTGACACCCAGGCCAATGCAAGCCCTGGGCATCCCTTTGAGTTGTGCAGTTCAATGAGTTGTTCTTAGCCCGTTGACCCGAAACTGAGGCTTGCAATATATTTCTCATAAAATCTCATAAAACCTAAAATCGAAAAGTCCAAAAGACTACGGAAATGACAGGAAACCTGTGCCGCTCTGCCTCTGGCCATACAAACAACGAACGCCAAGCTCAGGATTCAGCTGGAAGCTCTAAAGCGGCAATCAGACTGATCGGAAGTTCGAGTTACCAATGCCCTTGCCGGTGACTACACCAAAATGGGAGAATTGCGCCTAATGTGCAATGGAACTCAGTCTGAGCATCTGAGGCACAACATGCATTGCCGCCGTTGCGCTTGAAGCATGAGATTCGGGTACATTGCTCAGCCCGTCACAATCAAATTATTTAAGTTTGCCCAAGGCGAACCAAGCAATCATTGATTGCTTGAGTGCTTAGATATCAAATCAAAATCGCTTCATATCATAATACGAATGTTTAATAATTAATTGAGCGGTGCCGAAAACAGGATGCATAAATTCCCCACTAACAAGCCGCTTTCGCGGAAGCGTTCGCGATGCTTTCGCGCGGCGACACGTTTCACTTTCCCGGGCGAGTGCTTTGTAATGATCACTTTCGCGGCGGGTGCCGTTTGCATTTACCTCGACACTTAAAGCACGCGTACAAACACAGAGACCAGAAACTGCAACATGCACTTTCGCGATGCTTTCGCGGCGTGCTCTTCTTCAACCAAATTCGCCACAAGCTTTCGCGGGCTTTCGTGCCCTGCGTTTTAGCTTTCGCGAGGCTTCGTTGGGAGAGGCCCTCAATTAACTCCTTTCATGAGGATGCAAATCGAACACATGGATTCCATCGCTCAATTGGATTTGATTGTGCAATTGGATTTGAGGTAAGGCTTCAAGCAGAACACCTGCGCCTCCACACTGACGTACACCGCTGGCAATGCTTGGGCTGGACGACTTTGTCGCAAATCCTGGAGCTACGGCCATGGGTGCAAGGGCTGGGGAAAATGTGCTACAAGGGACACCGCAAGGACCACGGTTTTTCAGGGCAACCAGCAAAGGGTCTTTTCAATTCCGGGTCTTTCACGAAACCTAGGGGTCTTTCAATCTGCTCGATGGAGAATAGTGGCTTAGACTTGAAGAGGCCCAACTCCGAACTCGCGGAGCTTTCACAGAACTTTCCCGGCAACGTATGGCGCCTGGTCTGCAAACGATCCGCGTTCCGCATGAGTCATGGGCTTGAGACGTCTGAAGCATACTTCAGCATGTCAAGCCCACACAAATGATCCAACTCCTCACAATGCCATCAATGGAGCTATGCTCTTCGTACAATAGCTGAACATGATACTTGTGCTGCATATCAATATTTACCAGTCAAACTCACATTGGTCCCTGCCACTACTCCAAAACATGACTTGCCGAATCTGGACATATTCCCCAGGTAAGGACTTGTTCCTCATCCAAGAAGCTCACACAACGTTTCTTTTAAACCAACTAGGATAACTAGGATGAGATTTGTCTCCCAAGCAAGGTCGATCAAATGACTTCTCATCCAATCTGAATCAAACATACTTTGGCCCCACTCTCCGGCCTCCACGTGGGTCAGGGCTCTTGCCGTGGATCCGGCGGGGCACACCTTTTAAGCAGCTGGTACTCCCTCGAAATCAGCAGGCTAAGCAGGGACTCAACGATCTATCGCTTTGGAGTGTCAAAGTAACAGAAACATGATAGATTAAACAAGTGCCCTAGTCTTCCGCAGAAGGAAACATGGCTGCCATACAAAGCCAAATCGCCTCAGTGCCTTCCCGCTTTAAAGGCCAGTGCCGTGGCACGTCTAAACATCCAGTCAAACATCAGTCAGCTTCGTTCATGCCTGAGCAATTGCCGATCGCAAATCGGCTGAGGCACTTCTAGATTTTAGTCGATTTGGTATGCCTTTGCACAAAATCAAGCACTTTGCAAACTGAAAAAGGTGGCTTGCTTCAATAATTGTCCGCTGGAAGCTTGATTCACATGAGCAGCGCCAAACACCTATTGACTTTAGTGCTACCAACCTGGTTGCAGAGATTTACATAGACCTTGCGCCCATGAAACTAGGCAGTAGAACCGGCAAAAATTGCCCTTTTCAGGTGCGGGGGCGCTGTTCACATGGACACATGCCTCGAGGTGTGATCAGTCCCCCGGACACCTCGCGGAGACGGATTCTGCATCTGGCGTCGCCTCGGGTGCAAGCGTGTTGCGGGTGAAAGAGCTGAAAAGCTAACTTGTTGCACGGGAATGCAGGGTTAAAAGAGTCCCAGCTAGTTGGGAGCTGAAGGAACCCACAAAATGCAAAGAGTTGAAAAGCGAAGCCGAGTCTGGCAATGAGAAAGGTTATTGAACTGCTCAGGCCCACTGAAATGCCTTGTCTTCAGCGCCGCGCAAGTCAAACCTGGTACAGAAATGGTCTACCCAAGCTAGAGCTGTCGTCCTTTTTTCCATTGCAAACGATGTGAACACATATGAGCGAACGGCAAGACTGTACTTCTGCCAAAAGCGCGCGCCGGAAACAGCTGAGCGGCGGCCTTTATTTGTTGCTTCCGCAAATGGAAACAGTTTGCTGGGATCCTCCCTATCTCGTTCATTCATTTTTAGTACTAGGCCGACTTCCTGATCTCGTTTTTCACGCTGTCCTCAATTTCTATACCACCATGTCATACAACGGTTTCCCTATCTCGTTTTTGGGCTCCTCCCTATCTCGTTCCCATAGGCACGTGCGTTTTGTCCAGAAAACTGTTTCCAGTCCCTTACTAGTCTGGATGTGCGCAAATAAAAGCGGGCGCTCAGCTGTTGTTTTTAGGGCTTTGCTGTATCGTTTTGCTGTGTTTCCAATCAACTGGCTGTGCATCAAGCTTCTTTTGGGTGGTCCCGTTATATTACACCAGTAGCTCGTTCAAAATGTCGTTGCAGTGAAATGGCCTGAGTGGGCATTGCTCATTGCGGATCCAGACATGGGCGAGGTCCCAACGGAGGCGGCACTTGGGCTAAGGAACTGGTTGTCACTACGCTATTGTTCTGGTGGTCGTTCTGGCTGGTTGTCGTTCCGGGCGTTGGATTTGGTGGCTTATCGGTGGCAACTCTGGTGGATTTGGTGGCCGGTTCACAGAGCAGAAACCCTTCGATCTCATAGTGCTCCAGGATGATGTTGAAACCCAAACGGACTGGGTTTCCTCAGTGTTGACCACCTCCTTTGGGTTCATCTTTTTTGAGGGTACCCCGTTCCCCGTGGAAAAACCAAAGAAGAACCCATCGGAAAGCAACGACGAGCCAAGGCACTGCTCTTGCAGCCGACGCCGTACCTCCTCCTTTGGCAAAGGCAGCAAGGGCGGCAAAGCTGAACCTGGCGGCACTTCAAGTCGGTTTGAGAAACTCTGGTCGTTGATGTTCTGTGTTGTCTATGTCTTTGCTAGCATCGATCGAATTTATGGTTGATTGATCATGTGGATTTTGTGCCTACTGATGTAGAACAGTAAATGTTAGAATGCCAATTTGAATGCTGTTGATACAAATGCAAAATAACTTCAAATTATGGTGTTTAATGTACTGTAATATGTTGTTGTTGTTGCTTTTTGTTTAATGGATGATAAGCAACAACAATAAGATATATATATATATATATATATGATTTGCTCCTGATGCTTTTGTTTCTGCGCTTTCCATCAATCTTCCAGCATCCACCCAGCCTTTGCTTTGATCGCGGCGCTGCCAAATCCAGCGCCTGGCTGCAGGCCGGCGCCATTTCCAGTGATGGAACCAACGATGCGAACGAGCAAAACTCAACGCAGACGCACACATGCGAACAGCCAATCGCAGACTTACAAGGTCCAGACAAGGGTGTGACTGGATTAGGCTACTGAAACTCCCACGCATCAACAAGATGGGTAATGTTGTCTGTAGCAATCTTCACTTGGGATCTTTGATGTTGAAAGCAAATACATCAAATGCATATTCAACGAAGTTGCCTCAGATCCAAGAGGAGATGCCTGCTCCTGATTACTATCTGTGATGCTGGGCCAGCAGTTCTATTTCACCCCAGACAAAGCGCAGCTCCTTGGTGCTACTAGTACCTTCAACTCAAGAATGCAGCACCACTGAAAAGCTCCATCTGCGCAAGGCAAACCGCTGTGCACCAACATGCCTATTCCATCTTGCTCTCAGAAAGCAGACGCTAGACTTCCCCCACAACATGCTTGTAGATCAGGAGGATCAAGAATGGTAGCTTTCCTTTGGACTGTCCTTTGAACCATTCCTCAAAAAAAACAGAAACAAGAAGAGAGAAACTCGGGGGAAAAAAGAAAAGAAAAAGAAGAAAAAAAACAGCTTTCCTTTGGATGCCCTTACAAAACAAGAGAAAAACCAGAAACACGGGGCACAGCTCCGCACGCGCTCGCGCACATTCTCTGGATCCGCGCCAGGTGTCCGTCACCCGGCCGTGGTCCAGGCCCAACACCTTGGAGAGACCGCGGCCCGCGAACCGAATCCGCGGTCGCTCCGCGTGGTTTTGGTTGTTGATTGCAAAGCCCGTTTTGGGGTTGTGGCAGTATTTTGTAGCGGGAACCAAAATAACCCCCCCCCCCCCATTTTTGGTTTTTGTTGGGTTGTAGTAGCTTTTTTGGGGGAAGCCGAAAGGAAACCATCCATGTTGGGGTTCCCCTAGTTTAAGACAAACCCAAATGGGTAATGTATTTGCCAGGGGTGGACGGCATGTACATGGTTGGATTTATGCACCCACCATGTGGAAGGGTTACATCCAGTTTTTTCAAGTCACAACCAAAGAACAAGTTGCTGGTAGGGAGGAAAGACGGGTTGGGATTTATTTAATGAGGGAATTCGGGGGATTGGCTTTACCAGTTCCCCCAGTAGTGCCCTTTATCACCCCTGTTTTGGGGGAGGTTCCCTACTAAAATAGACTAGAGAAAAAAGGGTACCCTTATTCTAACCTCTCTACTGGAGGACCTAGGCCTTTCAAAAGCTTGGGCCTGCCGAAGGCAGCAGGATGTCGGTTTCGGGCCAACCAGTCCACTCAACCAGTGCAAAGACCACAGCCATGCGCGCACGATCTTCGCACAGCCGCATACTTGAGTCCTTTTGGCTGCTTCCTTCACGCCCCGCCCTTTCTGAGGCCTAAGTACGAACAAACAAATGTGGAAAAATTGTCGCTTTTGGGAAAGTGAGTAATTATACCCTACCTTGTTCCCCTTCTCAGTGGGGCTAACAATATGTCAGCCGTGCGACTTGTGACAACCTACGCATCGCACGTCTCTGGTCTGGTTGCTAAGGCCAGCTCCCCATGACACCAAGTGCCACACTGGGCGAGAGGAAGCCATCCGGCCTGCTCCAACCAAACGAGTTCTGAGTTACAGGCAGAGCCCTGACCCCGGTGCGCGAATGGGTGAGAGCAGCTCGGGCTAAGTTGCTGGGACGCAAACACACACGCGAACAAAAGAGCAAAGAAAAAAAGAAAGAAAGAAAGAAAGAAAGAAAGAAAGAAAGAAATAAAGAAATAAAGAAAGAAACAAAAAACCAACCGGCCAACCAACCAACCAACCAACCAACCAACCAACCAACCAACCAACCAAACAAACAAACAAACAAACAAACACAAATACAAACCACACACGCGCACGCACATACACAAACCGTTGGGAGTAGGTCCTGCCTGCAATCCATCAGGCATGGCTCCGACACGCTGGGAGCCACATGCCGCAGGAGGGCAACACGTGACAACGAAGCTGACCTGACAGGAACACGTGGGCGTCGTTTTGTCGGGATACCCCCAGTTTTGGTTTCGCTCTAAAGCGAACCCAAAAGAAAAACCACCCATCTTTGGGATCCCCCCAAAAAAACACGCCCACATGGTGCTATGCTCCAAGCCATTCCAGGCCTGCGTGGCAGGTTTCTGTCAAAAGCGGATTTGCACATTGGTGGAGGAGTGGCCGACCCGGAAGAATGTTGCTCAAGGCTAGCCCCGTTTGACTAGTCCAACACGCTGATAACATGTGAAACATTGTTCCATACTGGTCAGGCTTTGGCTGTCAGTTTGTCGGCGGGAGGTTCAACGCTACGAAAAACTTCAGACAGCCCTTGGCTGGGTTGTTCAACATGGGGTCCCGTTCTTTTTCCTAATGGGCACCACTACAACAAGGGAACCGCATCAACCCAGAAATTGGCATCCAACTCCGCCGAATCGCCCGCCACTTTTCTCGCGGGAATGTGGGGCTTGGGGCTCGGGGGAGGTGTTTCAACGAAAGGAGCCGTGCGCCCTTGGGGCGGAGCTCGGATGGCAGAGCCTGCGCTTCCATTGCGCCAATCAGCCGAATTGGACGGAGCTTTGGCTACCGAAGGCAGACATAGGCGGCCGGCACTTTCATTGACATCAAGTTTAAGCGTCCCCCAGGTGACACGAAGCATCTTCTCGCATAGCTTCCAAATCGACCGCTATTCCTTCGATTTCTGTTTCTTTGAGCAGTTGGCCACGAGATGCCATATTTCTCAAGCGATAGGATGTATTCAAATTGCACGACGCCTGCCAAAATATTCTGACAAGGACATGGCAAACTAAAGCGAAATGCTGAAGGTTCATGGAAAGCAGCGAGAAACTCCACAAGAAGTTAGCCAACTACCCACGAAAACCAGGGTTGGGGTCAACTTCCGGTTTATTTCTTGGAAGCGGGGTTGAGAGACACAACCTGGCGAGGTGTCGCACGTAAAGTCCAAGAAGTGTCGCAGCAAAAGCATCTTCATCAGCCACTTCGGCACTGGCACTAGCAATGTCTGGCCTCAATGGTACCAAAGTGACGCGTCTCCAGTGTCCTCCCAGTTTGCAACTTGTGAAGTAAACTGACCATACACTCACCAAAACGCAGCTGCCATGGGGTGAGTTGGGTGTCCGAACGCAGGCTCAATGGACGTTGGAGCGGCAAGCATTCTGCGCATGCCACGATGCGTGGATGCCATAATTGTGAAACGAAGCGATTCCACCGGGAGGTAGCTTTCTATTCCGACTGCCTCAACAAAAGAATTGATGTCAACTCTAACTAGTCACATTCAATGAACCCAGCAAATGAACAGAACGGGACTGCAAGGCTCTTGTCAGCAAATGACCAAACAGCCCTGGGCATTGTGTATTAAAGCACTGCCAACTGCGTGTATGGTCGTGTGCATGCTTGTGCTTCAGCGAAATGCAACCTCCTGCGCGGCATTTACCAGGCACCAAGTTCTTGCACAATTCACGAGAAAAGCGGCTCAGTCATACTGGCAGAGGCACGCGCGTGTGGGGTCAACGTGAACATTTGAGCCAATGGGGCCACTTCGGCAAGCCGCAAGTGCACCTCGCTTAAGTAAAGTCTTGGTGCATGATGCCAGTATTAAGCTCATCATAGACTCTTGCCAAATGCCTGCTTTGTGATGGTTCGATTGAAAACCAGGCTTTGCCTGCAGTCTCTCTGAAAAGCCAAGTACAACTGCGCCGCTGGTAACTGAACATAATGTCCATGGCAGCTTGCCACAAGTCAATGTTCTGCCTGGGGAACGGCCTGTAGTTTGCGCATGTCCGCACAAGATGGTCATGGTTCCATTGTTGGGAACCCATACAATTAAAGGGCTGATGAGGATACCTACCAAGTAACGGAGCGGTCCTTCTACCTTGGCACATATGAATGGCTCATTCAGCGTCAAACATATTCTTCACTGCCTTGCAGCACCGTAGCTGAGCAAACAAACGCCGCACATGTTGAAGTACACGAGTGGTGAAGCCGCCCAACTCGGCGGGATGCGACCCAGGCTGTTTGATAGGAGAAGCATAGAAGGAATTTCTACATACCAATTGTCAAGGTGAGAAACGAGCAGACTGATGACATGGTTGAGTCCAAGCTAGTCCTGGGTAGAACCCCTAACACAATGCTTTCACAGAAGCAACATGCGGGTTCAAGGCCATCAAGGGAGGCCGAACAGACCGTGGGGCATACCCTAGGTCACCACTTTTGAGTTTCGGCAAACCATGGATAATTATACCCCCCCCCCCCCCAAAGGGACTCGTGCAAAAAATGGGTATGTGTCAAAGGGACTCGCCCCCCCCCCCCCAGTTTGCGGTGGATGTCCTACCTTTGGCCTCCAAAACGAGCCCCACAGCGCCCAGTCGGGCCGCGCCTCTCCATGAGGCTCTTCCGCGGCGGCTGGCGATCCGAGGGCGATCCGTTGGTGGCGCGTCATGCTCGAGGGTAGCTTTGGTGTGTGGTCGTAGCGGGAAGCCAAACGGGAAAATCACCATTTGGGGGTCCCCCAAAGAAAGATACCCCAATAAAATGAAGGAAGTCTGGTGCAAGAAAACTTGGACTCAGCGCACTTTAGGATTGCAAACGTTTCATATTTTGCCACAAAGCCCAGGCGGTGCTCCTTCTTTCTCTTTTGAGAATCACCCCAAAACACTGTGGACTCAACAATGACAAGCACCCCGGTGATTCGATTCAATGAAGTTGGTGAGTCCTCCAGTCAAGGCAATCATGCGATATCTGAGATTGACAAACCATAAGTCAGCAACTCTGGAAATCACGGGGAGCCGCACGCTTGAATTGTCCTGACGTTGGACGAGTAGCAAAGTATATATCGATTTTGTGTATAAATAAATGCCTACGTATTGAAGGTAAGCCACAGGACGGAAGTACAGCGCTGTTTGACATGTGTTTGAGCGAATGACTTGCAAGTTCACAGAAATAATGCTTGCTTTGTATTACAACGAGAAAAGCACACTCGGTCACAATCCTTCGGGCCTGTCAAGCTCCCAGAAGGTTGCGACTACTCCATTGAAATCACAAGCTCTACTTTACAAACATCTTGTGATCCACACTACGCAAAAGTATGTGTTCGCGTCTTGATTGATGTGTTCGCGTCTCTGCACTCATTCCGGCCTTCTTGTCCTGAGCGAGCTGCCCTTCAGTCTTCAGGATCTCTATCGCATGCATCATCCTGCGCGTTTGGCGCGGGCGCTTGGCATTTGGCCCGTCCCGTCGCTCGGATTTGGCATTTGGGTACCCCTAAGGTTGGCTCAGCTGGCAGGCCAGTGCTTCTCCTGTGAACCAAACTTCGAATGGGTAGCCTCAGAAAGAACACCAGTTTGGGGGGCTTCGAATCCCTATTTTGAGGACATACCGACCCGATTCAGCGCTCCTTGCAAAGCAGCGGAAGTCCATGTGCCCGTCTCGGGCGAAGGCGGCAAAGAGGGGCAAGAGCTCCTCTGAGGTGTACCTCGAGGGTTTGTTGCACCCGCAAAGTGGCCGGAAGGCCACTGGGTGCCCTTTGAAGCTGTCTGAGGGTGAGTTCGCAGCCAGGTCCTTGCCAGTCATGGAGCAAAACGCCTCACAGCGGATGAATTAGTTGAGTCCTATCATCAAAGAATCCCGAGAGACAGAGGCAAGAGCTTGCACCTGCTGTTGATACGCACATCCAAGACCAATGGCAAATGACTCGATTCAATTTCCGACCACGTGGTAGCGTCGGCGTGTCCGTGCAGTGCTTCATGAAAAGAATTAGAAGTAACTAGCTGAGCACTTATGTGGAGGTGCGAACTGCTGCTGGCAGGCTGTGGAACGAATCAAACATGTCATGCAAGGCATTGCAAAAAATTATAACCTCTCATATAAACGAACCGAGGCCGCACTGTGATTCTTGGAAAAGATGCAAAATGCACCAAACGACAACGCCTTCCCTTCGGCGTCCGTTTGATAAGATAAAAGATGGATGCCACTGACAGAAGACCATTCACAGGCTTCTGCACGCCTTTGCGACAGATCGTGCAGCAAGATGGGGGGGATGGAAGGGCAAATGGTGGCAAATGAAGTCAGCAGTGCACGGCTCTCAGACACTGGCGCAGAAACTTCTAGTGATCTGATTCTTTCCCGCAGCCGCTCACAACTGCCTATGTGGCTCTTCACCAAAAAAAAGAAAGCCGCCAAGGTTGAGTGCTCAAGTTGAACCAGGGGAAGCGCAGCGACTTGCCCTTGCCCTTTGCTTCCCTGCCAGGTCCAGCTGGTTGCAAGACAGCACGTCCGGATCGCTGAATCAGAGGCGGCGCCATCGGAGTGCAGCCAAAACCGGCAAATCTATGGGTTTTTTTTCTGAACATGAGGGCCACTTCGGGAGGTTGGTCGCTGACAACGCATTTTGAAAACTCCATCAGGGTATCAAAATATGGGGACAACAAATATTGTGGGGCCCTTTTGCTGTTCCACTGAAACCATCCAAAGCCAGGGGGCGGGGGGGGGGGGGATTCTGAGAACCCCCCCCCCCCGCTCGCCCCGCCCGACGGCCAACCCCACAGGTCCCCGCACCAGCGCTGCAGGATGGTCATGGCGCGACGGAGATCCGTCACCTCCAGGACCTCGCCACCGGGACCCGCCGGGAGTGAGGGGATCCCCAAATTGTTGGGGGGGGCGGGGGGAAGGGCTAGGGGTGGGGGAGGGCTACTGAGCAGCAGCAGGTTTGAAAGGGGTTCCCCCCATTTCATGAACTTTATAGGACCCTGTGCACGGGATTCGGTCAAAATTCCATACCAACTTGATCAACCCGTTTTGAGGTTCCAGCTCGTCAAGTTTAGCGTCATTTTGGCCACAAAACGAAAAAGGATCTAGAGAGTGCCACTGACATACGCCGGTCAACTGCTGCAATGTAGTTGGACCGAGGCAAAACCGAACATGAATGTCAAAAGGGTTCCCGAAAAAGCCCCTTTCAAACATCACTCCACAACTCAATGAACATTCGGTCCACAAGGTGATGCTTAAAGTCGCTTCGTTCATAAGCTGATTCAGTGTCTCAACTGCGAGTGCGCAGGATCTGTGTCAGAGGCTCGTGACCCTATGAATCACAATGATCTCGTTGTGATTTCCGTGCGCAACTTCTCCTTTGGGAGATCCATCGACGGTATCTGTCATCTATTGTTCTTCTTAAAAGTCTTGGCGGGGGCATCATATACAGGAAAGTGGGGCACAAGAGCTTACTTTAGGCTTTCCTTCTGGCTTCCCTTTAAACCAACCAACGGTACCAGCCAAAACAGCACCCCGGCTTTTTGCTGAGAGCAAAGACCCCGTGACGAGTCAAGCACAAGCCAGGCAAACATTCGACTCGTTCTTGCTGTCCAAAAAGACCTGACGCGGTGCACACGCGACCTCAAGGCAGCCTTCTATGGTTCGTCTCCTTTTGGCTTTCCTTCGAATGCCAAAAGAAGCTGTCCATCATGCTCATGTCCTTCGTCCGTTCGATCCAACTCCCTCCGAACAAAAAGCACGTGGCAGCGCCACGCGCCTTGCGTAGCTCATGGCAGCGCTCCAGCGTGAAGTTCAGGTTAAGGGCAAAGCGCTCCTGGCACGGGAACGCGGGTTGAGTGGTGTTACCGTCTGGTTCTGCGGGTTCAGTAGGAAACACAAGAGTCCCCAGCGAAGAATTTGGAGGCACCCTATATGTTTCTGCGTTCAGGGTGGGGCCAAAAACCTGCGATGTCAATATCACACTTGAACCACGACTTGCACAAGCGTCTCCACGAGGGAGCTCCCTTTCAAGTGAGCACATATCCGTGTCAAGCACTATCCCTGCCACATTCGCATCTTGCAGAACCAGCAAGAAAGAGCACATTGCGAGGTGCGACCCTTGCCACGCTTGCATCTTGCCAACAGAACAGGAAAACACTAACCACCCATCTCTTTGCCATTCAATTGGTAGAAGAATGCACATCTCTTCACCAGGTGCCACCTCTGCCAACACAAGCAAAAGCAATTAGATTCGTCAGCTGGTCACCATCACAGAGCAACCACCGTCGCCTCAGGCGTCTGAAGAACAAAACAGCAAAGTCCTGTCTTCCAAGCGCCGGCGAATCACTCAAGCACAATGTAAGCCGGCGGGCGCAGCAGATGCGGTAAAATCACCCGTGGCACGTTCTCCCAGACTGTCAGGCGCTCGGGCTCCGTCACCCTCAAGGTTTCCAAAATATGATCCGCACCTCCCTTTAGACCTCTTCAAAGGCAATTCGAGAGCAGCTGTTGGAACAAACGTTGGGCGATGAATGAGCCGACAAACACAAACTCAAGCAGAATCATCAGGCGCATGCTGGACAGTCAGAAGCCGATGATTGATGTGTTCCAACGACTTCATGCAAGCCTGTCCCTCGAATGTATTGATATTATTGATGGTGCAAACGGCGCGGATATTGCGGATGGTGCAGAGATGGATTCTGCGGATGGTGCAATCGCAGGTATGGATGCCAGAGATGGTGCAGATGTGGTGGATGGGGCGGATGCAGGTGCGAATGGCGCAGATGGTGAGGATGGGGCGGATGCAGGTCCGGACGGTGCTGATTGGAGGGATGCTGCGGATGGTGCATGCAGATGTTGCGCAAACGTTGAGGGCGTGCCAATGGACATGTATATCACATTATAGTAGCTTGCTCTGCGAGGATCCATCAAGCAAAGTTCACAGAGCGAGGGACAACTTAACAAGTCATATGCTTGTTTGTGTAAGGAACATGCCAGACCTCCTCCCCAAGTTGCGGGAGACAACAATGCCTGCAATCTGCAGTGAAGCAAATCGGAATTTCCCACTTACTCTGTCCTCAAGTGAGCTTGAATTGTGATATGGGTTAAAAATGGTGTGCGATCCACGAGATCGGTTTATGCTTCCCTGAAGCATCACCAAACCAAGAAGACAATCGGCCACAAGTGATCCAAACAAGTGATGCTTCAACTGGCTTTTCGAGGGCTCGAGCATCGAAGCTCCTGTTGAGTGGTGCCCCAGTTCAAATTACGCAGACTTGCCCAAGAGGCCCAGGGAAATGTGGTGAGTCCCCTTCTCTTTGCGGGAAATCTGGTACATTCCCCATGTGCCGCCCCCCCCGCCCCCCGAAAAGGAACCATAGACGGTGAATTGAACAACTTGTCCAACCGAACCCCTGGCCTCATCGGCACGTGCCAGCCGCTCCAGCCTCTCCTGACAAAGTTGCACCTGCGCCGAAGGCTTCAAACACGGGGCGGCTCGGATATGAACAGCCGGCCTTGGAAAATGGGGCTTCCCCGTTTTCCCCTTGCAAGAAAAAAAAAAAGTGTTTCGCAAAACGCCTGAGGAGTGCAAATTGTGACCTGGCGGGCACAGTGGCGGGAGAAGAGTAGCAACACAGCATAAGCAGCTCGAACCCCAGGCATCTCGAATGTCTCAAATGGCACTAGGCAACAGACCACGAAATGAGATCTTCAGCCTGCATCACACCGAGATGTTTAGGCCCTTCTATCCATGCAACAATGAGGTGTAGGTAGTCAGCAACTCAATCACCTGCACCTTGGACCAGGTCGTTTTCCCTCAAAATTTGCGGACCCTCCAAAATGACGGGTGTGCTATCTCTTGGTTTCCCTTTGAAGCCAAAGGTACCCTCGAACGAGGCGATCCCCGCTGCGGCCACTTCAGTGAAGTCCATCCAGCTGAAGCTCCCAGTACCATCTTCATCCACCTCCGGGGACCCCGGCCGGGGACCGGGGAGGCGCCATGCAGTTGATATCGGCTGATCAATAAGACTGTTCAGGACCTTTGGATCAACCCTCACGTGAACGGTGAACGAGTCTGACAGCCACAGATGATCATGCCCAGGCTTAGATTGATCGCCAGGGGTCGCAAGTCAGGCAGAGGCTAGCTTGTGAAGCCAAGAAAGCGGGTCCAAGTTCCCAACAAAAATCATCAACTGACACAGCAAGCTTTCCAATTGGTCAGACACATGCCTTGACATTCTCGCAAATGGGAAAATTGCGAATCCGATGTAGATAGACGAAAGGTCATAGCGCAATCCCTTTTCCGAACCCCGGTTTTGCCGGCTGTCAAGGCAAAGCTTCACATGCAAGCGCACCGGGCCTCGTTGAGAACCTGTTTGATTTCAAGCTGCTCCTGCGATCCAGGGAGGGGGACTTGGCAAATGGCACCGGACCAACTGCAATAGAATCCATGCCTACGCAATTGCGCAGGGCTCGAAACACTTCCACAAGTCGGAGCCCTCCAAAAACGAAAGCGCTACATGTCGTAGTGGACGTGCGACCGCATGCAAAGCCTTTCGGTGAGTGATCAGCACTCGGCATGTGCAGCCTAACATAATTGGTCCGTCCAGCCTGAATCGACTGGTGCTCCAGAAAGAAAAAAGCCTCGTAACTTGCCTTCCCCAGTCCGCAGTGAAATCTAAACGTTCTTCCACCCTACAGGATACCTTTGCGAGAAACACCTTC
>CAUJNA010000046.1:57500-70000 GCA_963377175.1 Effrenium voratum | reverse complement strand
CAGAACTCTGACGGCACACCCCGACCCAAGGCGGCCCTCACTCAAACTCGAAATCGATAACCAATGGCAGGTGATCGCTGGCGCTGGTGTGGTAGACACCCACATAGCTCACCCGCAACCTGGGCAAGGGAACAAACACGGCGTTGCTTTTTGTTCCATCAGAATGAAGCTGGTTTCATGAAAGTGCTTCGGTGTGTCATGGGAGCATGCTTGCTTTTCCATCCACCCGCCATTCGTTGGGCAACACGCACGCGTTTCTCAGGTCTGCTTGTATCCTACACTTGATGAAAGCGAGAGTTCACTGGCTCCCAGTCAGTATTAATTCCGACAATGCCAAAGGAACTTGAAATACGGTGACTCTGAGTCTGAAGGATGAAGACACGAAAGTCATAGGACGTTGCAAAACAAAATCGCGTGAGCGAAGCCGAGGGAAGGCACGGCGTGCAACAACACCAAGAATCCCCCAGCGCCAAGCGAGCCCTGGGAGCCCATGATCGCTCAGATTGAAATCACACCAAGTATCCCACAAGCAACCTGCTTCTCTCTCACACACACACGCACACGCACACGCGCGCGGTTTTCAGGCATTCGTGGCTTGCCCTTGGGGCCCGGCTTCGAGGAGCAGCGCCTCGATTCGGGCGCTGACTTAGTGCACAACATCTGACGCCTGAGTTCTGGGATAATCAATGGGACTGCATAACGAAATACGGATGTCCAAACCATCAACCGGCCTTCAAACAGCCTGGTTTGCACTACACCCAAACCACCCCCAGCGGCTTTGTGGGGCATATAGCCACCTTTTCTGGCCACCATTCAAAGCGTGTATATCTTGTTGTTTCTTCATGTCGCGGTTGAGAGGTGATGAAAAACGTCTAAAACTCGACAATCATGCTTGCTGTATTTCACTTGAGAGAACCCAGATTTTGAAGGGAAGCCTAAAGTCTAAAGGAAACCAAGAACTGCTTGAGTCAAAATTTGAGAACCCAGATACCTCAGGCAGCCACATCAGGCAGTGATCGATGAGTTGGCCGCTCCAATGGCCTCGATGTTTGCAGAGGACAAAAGGGGAACCATAAAGAAACCAAAAAAAAAGAGTAAGGGGTCGCTGATTTTCGGACAAACGCGTTGTGTTGCAACAATATGTCCCCTCCTCCAAAGAAAAAGTCTTCAAACAAATTACCCCCAACTCCAAGACGCTGTGTCTTTATCTCGCCCATTTCAGGGGTGTGCTCGACTCCAAGGTCCTTTCTTTGGCTAAGACCACTGGGTCTACGCCCAGGGATGACTTGACCACTGGAAGACTTCTGGCTTCTCCCGGTCAGGTGGCTGTAGAACGGCGCCACGGGCGGCTCCAACTCTTGCCAGGCATGCCTCGCAAGAGAAGGCAAGGACGACCCCCCAAAATCGATCACGATACCCCGGTCAGTTTGTTCGTTGCGCACAAGTGTCCCCTTTCCTCCTCCCAGGCATATTCGATGGGCATGGAAGCTCTCTTGGCCGTCAGGGAGCGGAAGAAAACACAGGATCGAGCCAACAACATCCCCGCAGCCAGGTGGAAGTGACAGAGGTGCTACTCTGATCTCATATGTGGTACTTAGGTCAGGCCGTGAAACGAATCTTGCAGCTGACTTCCTCATGTGCGTGCAGTCCTATTCCAGCGGCCGCAGGCTGTAAGATCAGCATGCCAGCAGACTGTGCCAGCAGACTGCATTTGTCTACAACGTCAAGTGACACACAGTGGAAAGAAGCTGGGAGGATCGATGTGACATGCGTAGCTAGCTGTTGCGGTAACACTGATGACAGGCGCAATAGTTGACAGCAATGAATGGGCCAAGCTGTAACCTCATTAAACTGCCGCTTGATATCGTCGAGAAACTGGTCGATCTCCTGGTCAATTTACTAGGGCTCAGAAACACATCATTTATCGAGCTAATTGACTTTGTGATTGTTCCATACGGAGATGCCAAGACACCGATTGAAAACATTGCACAGAGCAAGCTGAAGAACGAGCAGAAGAAGGTCAAGACATTGAAGTGGTCATTCTGGACATGCGGACATCGCTGTTAAAACATAAAATTCAAACTTGAGCCAACTTGGGGCGTGAGGATTGCAAGTGATGCAAGTGTCCTTTTTGATTTCCTCCAGTTGTGCAAAATGAAGAACCTTTGCAAGATCCTGCTTGTCTCCAGAAGCTAGTGATCAAGACCATCAACGGCCGGAAAAACAGAAAGAAACCAACACATACGTGCAAAGAAGTGAGCCACTGTCAAACTATACAGCTTTTCAAGGCCATGGACATTGGTGGGTTCGGGATTTTGGGAATGAACCTAGTGATCCCCTGAAAGGAAATTACCCGGGGGGTCATTCACTCATTCCCTGCTGAGCCCCAGCAAGTAATGATAATCTGCCTGTGTAAAATCAAACACATCAATTGAAGTCGATTGGTCCCTCTGATACGTTCCCTTCGAGCAGGGCGATGAAAGGGGAGACAATTCAACCGAGACGAAATTTGCTGGTATCTCTAAACAAAGCAAGTGCATTTGACTAGAATAAACACGCGTTACAAGATGTTGATGCAAAATAATGATGCTCATGAACAATCAGCTACCCAGCTGAGGTCCCTCGGCAATTGCCGTCAAACAACAAGGGACGGCACACAAGGACACATCTTACTCCGTAGGAAAGTCATCACGCTGGATTCTTGCGGAGTTTAAGTCAAGGAAGCGACAATTCTCGCCCTTGCAGAGAAGCAAATCTTCTGTTGAAACACTTTTGTGGTGCGCTGCATCACATCATCGACAACAAATCACATGAGCATGTACTTTGATTCGGGACCCTGTTCCGTGGACACTATTTAGGTAGGGATTCATGTCCACCAACCACTTTTGAGGTGGTTCCAACTCTTAGAGGTCCCGACCGCATTTTAGGAAGCAACCAAACGGATCCAAAGGCCCCTGCCTGTATCCCAGGCGCTCGGCAAAGCCCAGGGCTGTCATCTCCTGGGGCGACCCTAGGGGGCAGAAAGGGACCCCGCCGAAATGGTGGGTGTCCCTTTCCGTTTAACAACCACCCCCCCAAAAAAAGGTACCCAGAACAAAAACGCACAAACACACAGCCTGCTGAATTCTCAAGGACAACGGCGTGCGTCCTGCACGACCCTTGCCTCTACTTCAAACACGCCAGCCCGGTAGTTTGCTTCCATACTCAGCCAAGCAGCTGTTTGGTACAAAATAATTGCGATTGCAGCGCTGCATCCGCAAATGGCCGCATTTCTGTTTCTGTTGAAACACGGCAAGAAGCAAAGGATAAAGCAAATCCACAGAACTTGAACATCCAATTTGAAACAACCTGATATATTACGGAGTCAGACCGTAGGCAACTTTTACTGCACGGAAAACCTTCGAGCATGGCCCGCGCCTGCGGAATCCGTGGTGCGTCGCGGGGCAGGAAGTGCCGCAACGCCTGAGCGAAAAGCACGAGGCGGGTCACCATCTTTCGTGTTCCACCCTTAGCTGCCGCGGTGAGGCCCTGCGCTCCAAAAAGAACTTCCTTTGAGACTGTGCGTGCCCGATAAATATATATATATATATATGTATATATGTATGTATATTATATATATATATATATTATACTTTGCCACTGCAGCTAGAAGAACAGAGAAGAGTGATCCAGTCGACTCGCCAAGGTACCGAAGGCCAAGGACTGTAAACACACGTGCGACACTTAGCCGTGCGCCGCGCTCAGAAGGTTAGATGCCAGACCCGTTGAAATGTATTGTCCAAAACACGAGCTGCCATGCACCAAACAATCACCACGCTGGCAACTGTGTCTTGAGGCCGCCCCCCCCACAAGGTCGGCCGCCTCTGAGGGTGTTTGTTTAGTCCAAGCCTAGCCTAAACCTCGAATCAAGAAGCACACACCAACCTCCTTCCCAGCCATCCCTTTGTGGCAAAAAGCTTAAACATTTAGGCAGGTGACTGTGGCCATTGGCAAGGTTCGCAGAGGGGTGCTCCTGTGCGAAGTCACAGAAATTTGACCCAAACGAAATCCAAAAAAAGCCAAGTGAGTCTAACTTCCTAGTCAGCTGTCTTGTTCCCTTCTGAACTCTATGTTCCTAGGTCCAAGCACCATTTCCCCGTATTTTTTCCCAGGCGTCTTTTCCTATTTTCCCAGCCCCCGGCCAAAAAACCAAAGGCGGCGAAGGAAACTCCAGGCCTCCCTTCCACCCCAAAGCCCCGCGGGCGCGCGCGCCTGTGGATCCCGCTGATGGCTGAGGCGGTCCAAGAGCTGGGCCTGGCGACGGTGCTCCTCACTCAGCTCGGCCTCGGCGCGTTTCGGTTTGTCGGGCGGTGGGTTCCAAGACGAGGCGTCCTTTTGGTTGCAGATCGGGATGCAACCGGGGCAACCCAGACGGACATCTCTGCGAACCTGGTGAAGATGTATATGGGTGGCTCTTCTTTTTTGGAGGTAGGCCTTACCAACATTGACTTTTTGTTCTGACTATGCAAGCATGTTCTACCCAGGTAGTAGGTCCTACTAGCAGGTTACAACCCTGGTCAACACATAATGTTAACTCCGGATTTGTCCAGAGGACCCTATGAATCACAGGGACCTTCCAAAGTAGACACCGGTTCAACAAAAGGGGAACCATCCGATTAGTACGGTCCTCCGGATTCATCCGAAGCTAACGTCAATTAACCACCAGGCCAATGAGGGACTCCCACATTCAGAACATGCCCAAGAAGCTCAACTTCCCTTTCAACTTGGCAAATCGCACACCAATGTGGGCAAGGTCAAATTGTCATGGTTCTTCGAGGGTCAGGTCGTCAAACCAAGCTATGATGAGTTTCAGGGAGATCATGGAATCAACAACTGGGCGTATCTCAATATTAGGTTCCCCAAAATGGTTGGTTTCCTTAGGGTTTCCTTAAGACGAACCTTCAAACGGTGCCAAACCAAACTCCCAGTCGCTTTCGAGTTGAAACAGGCTTCAGGATTGACCACTGGGCTCTGTCCATCGCCAATCCTTCCAGGGATCCCCACAGTGAGTTGAGAGGGTGTGTTGAAGTCCCCGAGGATCATCAGGTTCTTTTCCTCCTTGAGTGCCTGTCCAAGCAGAATTTGCCTCGCATGAACCAAGAAGACGCAACACTAAGACCACAACAACTCAGAAGACTACAGGCCACACCAAGCTGCCTTTACATGCTCCCTGGTCAAGCCTCGGAAGTTAGCTTATCTGAACATTGAGTTGCTACATGGACAAGGATGATGGACGAGATTGGCTCAAACACTACCCGCAAATCAAAAGGATGGTAGGTTGCCTTAAAACAGGCAACCCATCAAAATTGTGCGCCTTCCCATTGGTTTCCGACTTCAAAAGACAACCCCAAACAGGTTACCCTCAGAAGCGATCGCGCCCAGCCAAATATGCGTGTTTTTGCAGGGCACCCTTTCCAGGCAAACCGAACTCCATGTTGGGTGTCCCTAACCCCCTTGACTTTCTCCAAAAAAGTGCCATAAAGGTTAATACATGCAGCACTAGAACCTTTCAACCCGGAAGTAGCTAGCATAGCTAGAAAGGTTTACAACAGCTTTACTACCCTTGAACCAAGTAGGACCTATGGCATCCTATGGGCCTCGTTTTTCTCGCTTTGGGCTTGGGTTCCAGTCGGCCTGATGGAGCGCTTCGAACTCCAGGAGACGAATGGCCTCGCCCTCCGCCATGCCGAAGTAGCCCCTGGGAGCTGGAGTCGAGGGATTGGTTTGGTCGGACCGGGTCGGATTGATGTGGGGGGTTCATGTCATTCATGTCATGTTCCCTCAAATTGATTAGGGTTGGTTAGAGTTAGGATTGGTGAAAGTGTTGGTTTGGGTACGATTGGTTGGGCTCAAATTTTGAAATGTTCATTGGCTTGAAGGTTTTGGGATTGGCTAGGATTGGTGGTGTCCCCTCGAGTTGGCAGTCCCTCTAGTTGGTGGTGAATGGGTATTCAGACGTCATTCAGGGTTTGGTGGTTTGAAGGTTGGGTGGTTTCCCATTACCCCCTATGACCAGGGATTGTTTTTGGTTTCCCTTGCCAAAGTATAAGAGAATGAGCCTCAAAACAAAACATAGACCCAAACCGCCCGGCAGGCGTCGGCGAAAGCGATGTACCCGTACGGATCTGACAGGGATGGAACTGCTTCTTGTGGGAACCTTCCTTTTCAACCACTGCAAAGGTCTCAGAATATGCGCATGAAACCATCTTGCGAATTTCCATTTGCAAGTGCTTGCACTGGATTGGCCTTGGAAGATAGCTCCTCATGTTGCAGCTTCCGAATTGAAATCCCAGGCAAGTGCAATCTTCGCCAAAATAGTTCACTCACTTTTGGCCCATGTTTGTACCACGCGTTGCATGTTTGGTTGAACTTCCGCCTCTCAGCCCGGAAGGTTCGCCCCAGACTTGCGTCTCTGTCAACGAGAAGCGTCCCGCTTCGACGCGCGATCTCCCTCTCAAGACTAAGCGCATCCCTTCGTCCAAACGTCCGTATTATCCTTCCAATTTCCAGACCAGGGGCTCCTTTTCAGGTTCATGTGTTTGTTTGGGAAATGATGGCCCCAATCCACCTCGACACCAGTTGCTTGCGGAAGCGCCTCATCTCCGCCCAAACATCCAAGTGAGCAGAGGCAATCGCAAAGGGCTCCTGAGTTGTGGAACAGGGCGCGCCTTCTCTTTCAAATCTGTCGATCCAGTTGCTCCCTGCGTGATTCGGTAAGGAGTGCTGTGTTGACATAGACTAGCAAGTTGGGCAGCCAAATCAGTGATGAACCCTGGGGAGAGCCATGCCATGACCAGAGCGCAGATCGAACCCGACACCTGTGCAGTCTCTTCGCCGAGGCACATGCCTCCACATTTGGATGGCAAGGGAAACCCCCAAATGGGTGGTGCTCCATTGGCTTCCCGAGCGGAACAAAGGGTACCCGAGCAGAAAGACGAGCCACGCCCGGTCCTGTTTGTCTCCAAGGGCAAGCCTTGCAACCGCCGCAGTGCGATCTTCCCCGAAGCGGCCCCTAGCGTTGGAACTCAGAGCTCCAGAGCTAAGAAGCACCAAATCAAGTCAAACCACCACCAGACACAGACACAAACAAACAGACACAGACACATACACATACACACGCGCGCACACGTGGGTGTGTCTTTTCGCTAAATATTGCTAAATTGGTGGCTTTCCTGTTGGTTGATTTTTTAACCAACCCAAAACAGGTACCCTTGAATATGACAAACCCGCCTCTCTTCAGCTTTGCTTTGGAGCTGTTCCGCGTTTCCAAATCATTTACCCTTACAAGGAGCAGGAAATAAAATCCGCAAACCAATCCTGACCACCAATCAAGAGCTGCCTGATCTCTTCTATGGCTGACAAAAACATAGCTCACTGTCAGGTGACGACAAACGCAAACACTGTCACAGACCGCCTGTCTAGCATCACGACCTCACCTGTCATGGGCTGCTTGCACACTACGGCGTTGCCGCATGGCAACTTTGCAGTACCTTAGGCGAGGTGCTTGCGCTTTGGACCTCCAATCAGGTTAGGGCTATGAGCAAAAACTCGAGACTCTACGAACCGTGAGTTTGTCCGAGCCGTTTCTCCAATGCAACGTTCATCCTAACCCCTTCTGACTGGCCAAATGGATCCGCTTCAGGCACCCCGTACCAATCCTGTAAAACGTGCTTCATCCTATCTACACCCAAATCAGATTTGCAGTCTATGAACAGCATCCAACTGGCTCGTTCTTTGTTGAAGGTGTTGGGCTGGCTTCGGAGCATCAGAATTGCTTGTGACAGTGAATAAAAGCTTGCTGTGCAACGAGTCCTGTTCAACATGAGGCGCTTTGCCTGAGTCAAACCATGTGGCTAACCTGAACGCAGCTCAAGCAATTGTCAGCTGCCCCATGACATGTCTCCCATTTTGGTGCCAAGGTTCTGCTGTAGAAGGCAGGGGCGTAGATGCCTTGGGAGCAAAAATGGACAAGCGGTGCGAGCAAGCCCGAGGATCGACGACTGAGGTATAAAGATTATTCTGCATATGCGAAACTGGCCACATCATCCACATCCCTCTCCGCTCCTAAAAAAGCATGCGGCCTCCGCTGCTAATGCAAAGCCGATCCCAAAAACCGACTCGCGCTTGGGGAAAAACCAGCCTCCTGCAAACAGTCTTCTGCAAGTTTTACTGTCCAATACGATGGTGCCAAAAGCAAACTCTGAAGGATACTCTGAAGCACCCGGCCTTTCCACAGGGGGACCGGTCGTCTTAGAGGGGTCGAAGGTTCACACAGCCAGGCGAGTATCCATTCAAATTTCCGAAACTAAAATCGGCTTCCGGTCTTTTCAACCAACCCATTTCGATTTTCCCTGGAAGCCGCCCATTTCGTTCTTCCCTTCTCTCCAGGGCGCAATGGGTGTAGCCCATCTGCTTCAGGCCCTCCAGGAGCCGCGTGCCTTCGGACCCAAAGCCAATCACCGCCTCCTCTCTGAAGGCGAAGGACTGCCTGCCGAAACACGATCTCCGCGCACGACGCACACCGAAGCCACGCCCAAACCCCCGTGGGCTCCTGACCTCGGCCTTTTTGGCTCAGGGGCCCAAGAAAAACGTTGGGGGGCGCGCCGGGGGGTGGAAGGGGGGGCGGGGGATGAAGAAACCGGTGTCTTCAAATGGAATACGCAGAAGAACGCTCTGCAATGGCGGCCAGCCGTGCCGCATGGTCCGGCATGGCTTCTCCACTGACCGACTGGCCGACCGGTTGAGGCAAGTCAGTATCTTCGAGCACCAAACACCCTGCAAAATCAACAGCATGGCAATCAACTGCTCCTGTTGGTGGGGAGTCTGTGTGGTTGGTCAAGAAACTCCTGGTGGGGGGGATGGAGGGCAGAATATCTTGAATGCCTCTCAGACATTTCATGCGAAAGGTCACAACTGAAGACCCATCTAGCTTGGTCTCACTGCGGAACATGCGTGCGCTGTCTGGTTTTGGAATATGTTGAGAGTCCCCGTGTCCCTCAGACCATGGACATGCTCACCGAGCGCGAGTGCCCTCGCCCCAGTGAGGTGCTTTGCAACTCTAATAGGCTCCTTGACCATGTCCAAAGGATGGGTGAATGAATCCACCTGACCGTACAAATGACCCTTTTGAGTGGATACCAGCAACTAGGTCCAGGACTCTATGTCGAAGTTTGCATGCCAGAATTCAAACAAATCTGGAAGCTTTCACGGTGACAGAACGGGCAAATGCAAACAATGTTCTGGATCTCGATTCGGTCGACCTGGTCAGCTCCTCCACCGATGCCACCGGATCTACCTGAGTGCAAATCAAGACCATCGTGCAACTGCAAATCGCTCTCTCACCCATGGCTCAAGCTGGTCCCCGGCCAGCCGCAGCTCTCTTTTTTTTATGCGTTTATGGCGGCATAGGTTTCGGTTCTGACATGTGCAAGCACGCACAGAAAGGCGGAATCCACCTGTATGCAACCAGGCAAGAAAGGATACCCCCCCCCCCCAAAAAAAAAAAAAACAAAAACAAAAAAAACGTCACTCACCTCACCATGGATCTATGAGCCCGCCGCACGACCATGCTTAAATCCTGCCAAGTTGTATTCGGCTTGGGTGAAGAGCTTATAGGGCTGTATTTTGAGGACAAATCAACAATGGCGAATTGATATCGCGAAACGGACGACGGCCACAAAAGGAAATCCTTTAGCTGGCCGCAATCACCCAGCCTTGCCCATGCCAAAATGAAAGTCAAATTCGCGCCAAGCCACAGAGCTTCGCTGTGCCTTCATGACTTCGGTCCTAGCGCATCGGTATGGAGCTGAACATGGCATGTCTTGAGCGCAACCGGCGGATGTTTCAACGCAGGCCTATGTGGGGTGGGGGGGGTCTTTTTCGGAGTGTACCGCCTTTTTAAAGGGAAGCCCAAAGGAAAACCACCATCTGTTATTTTCCTGGGGGCGGGTTTCCTAAAAGAAGACAACAAGGAAGTCTACAACTCCACTGAAAACCAAAAAGCGCTGATCGCGCCTCAAGGCCCGGGGCTGGCAAATCGACCTTTGTTCTGCAGCCCGGGACCGAAGTACCAAAGAGTGCGCTGTCTGTCGCACATGTTTCTGTCCCACCCCCCCAGAAAACAAACACTAAACAAACAAAACATGGCAAAAACAAGAACCCATGAGTGTGCCCGCTCTGGTTACATATTAACCCCGCCATGGTATTGCTTCGGGCTTTCACCACTCCCGGCCTTCCGGGCTGACCGGCGTCCGTGCCCTCCGGCAAGCCAGCCTCCTCAAAAAAGGCGCTCAGCGCCCCCGAAACGACTCAGCTCCGGCGGGCGTAGCATATGAGACGGAGGGTTTGGGTTTCGCGCTTTGGGTTGGTTCAGCGGTTTAGGGTTGGTTTGGGGTTGACCGTCCAGGCACATTCCGTTGGGTGTGGTCCTATCGATAGGCGACGAGCCAAACGCCCTTTGTGAGCCAAGCATGAGTCTGAAGGGCACACCACAGTTGGCAAACTTACCGACAGGTACAAGAAGCGTGCTAACCGCTGAGCGCGATGACTGCTTCCTCCAAACACCCTCGCACCAAAGAAAAAACACATTCTCTGTGAGGGTGGAGGGCAAAGTGAAAGCTACCAAACATTGCGAACGCCGCGAGTCTTACATAAAGCCCGGCACCCTGTTGTTTGCTGCTGTTCAACAAAGAGCATGGCGAAAAGCATAGCGCTGGAACACACACACACACACACATCGGAAATTGCCGAACTCTCAAATACTCTCGATATGTGTTCTATGGGTTAGATGGCTCCAAACAGTACAAAATTACGATCCTGCATCCATCCGCCAAGGGTGCTCCTTGGTAAGTAATTGAAAAAGAAAGGGGGGGGGAGAAAAAAAAAACAAAAAAACATCATACTCCCTTCAAGCTTGAATCAAAATCATGGCCAAGTGTCAGATGCTGCAGGCTGCCCGCCAAAGTCACTCCATCCAAGCTGTTCTGGAAGTCATAGTCAGCGTTTGCAGGCCGCTTGGAAGATCAACTCCCTGCAATCTTTGGTCGAAACTGGTGCCAAAATCAGGCCTTGCAGGGTCCAACTTACTCTCTGCAAGCCTTGATCAAAGCTTTCAGAAATTCGTGGGTGCGAGGCTAACCTGACACAGGTTCAATCACCTGGGTAAACACAAGCAGGTCACGGGGTAGTTCAGCAAAGGCCTAACTGCACAGCGCGCCCCGTGCACGCACTTCGCACAGGACGCGGCCATTGGCGAAGCCAAGCCAAGCACGGAGAGGAGGAATAGCGCGCACGGCACCATGAAGAAGGTAGCCCGTGTGGAGGCAGCAAACAAGCCAGGTGCATCCGGCACAAGAGCACGCCAAGCGCAGCATCACGCCAAAGCACAGACTCGACCTGGGTCAAAGTCACTGCCAGCGAAGCGGGAAGGAGCACGACCACAAGCAGGACGGGCAGGTTGAGAGTTTGCCAAGGCACGCGGTGACAGCAAGCCCAAGGCCACAGCAGCAACCCGCGCCGCTCGGCCAGTTGGCAGTCAAATTGCGCAATACTCCTTTGTTTCTGCGCCACGTGGCAGGTCAAGTCTTGGAAAAACCAAAACGTCTGCCCGAAGCATCGGTCGCAGATCTCCTGCAGCGCCAAGATGTCCGCGTCCAGCTGGCGCAAGACTTGCAAGACGCGATCCAAGTTCCTTGCGGCAAACAGCTTCCATTCGGCACGAAGCGCTGGCCAAACAAGTTGCGCTCTTCAAAGGCTTTCTGAACCGATGGCATGTTTCAAACCTAAAATGGGTGGCGTCCTTTGGAGTTCCCTTTAAAACAATGCCAAAACAGTGACCCCCCCCCAAAAAAAAAAGTTCCTTAAACGTGGTCAAGGAGCTGAATCATACCTATGGTCCTACCACTTGCCCTGTTGAGAGGTGTTGGGTTCAACTGAGAAGCCGAATACTTGAAGGGAATGCTCTGAGGCCAAAAGCAAAATACAAAACGTGACATTGCCTTGTTGTAATCAATACAGGTGAAACGGCAAATTTATTCCCATTGCGCCCTTTTGGAAAAGATGGCACTGTCCAGCGGAACACTTCAAAGTTTGGCTCCAAACGGACCTTGGGCGCCTATGCTTGTCTTCAAAAAACGTGTTCTGGCCAGCAGCGGATTCATCTGGCTGTCCCTCAGGAAGTGCAGATTGTAGGACACCAGCCTGCAAATCCCCAGCTCTCATGTGGCGGCAGCACTGACGGCAAAGCACTCGGGTCCCACAAGCAACGTCTGGTTGTCGCTGACAAAGCTGTTGCTTCAGCACACGCACCAGGCTGAAGAGGCAAGGAAATCCAAGGTTCCACACCGCCCCCCGTATGCTACGGCCGTGTTGGCGAAACTGCAGCAAATAAAACGCTCTCCCCTGGGTCCAACAGCCTGACTTGGAGGCAAGCCCTCAAACCACCCATAGCAACTCATCAGCCA
>CAUJNA010000046.1:0-50000 GCA_963377175.1 Effrenium voratum | reverse complement strand
GGAACCAGTAAGGAAAGCTTCGCGAAAAAATGGGTGTGGCTCCTTTTTTGTCAGTACCCCCATGGAAACCAAAAGGAAAACCAAAAGGGTACCAAAAGCGACACCGAGAGTTACCCCTTCTTTTGGCGTTGGTATCCTTGATGGGCTGTGTAAAGGGAACCAAAAGGAACCCCGAAATCCATGTTGTTCACCTGAAAAACACATCCATTTGGGCGAACCCGATTGACGAAGACCAACTTTCTTTGGATGGCTTGAATCAGATTTCTTTGAAGCTTTGCAAAAACTTGTTCTCACCGACCTGGCCTCGTTGTCTTAATGATCAAAGTAAGTCTTCGGTTAAAGGGAAACAACCCGGATTTCTGACTTTGATACCCCTAGAAACCGTCAAAATTGTGACTCCAGGCGAATCAAGTGGCGAAAAGGCCCCGAAGAAACCACAAGAGGTTTGATTTCCACATGCAAGGAGAGGTTCGGAACTTGGGTGTTTCTTCAAATTGGGGGGTTGGTTTTCGATGCCAATTTTGGGGAGCCCAAACCAAGTTGTTGAGGCGGCCAAATGTTGAAACCACAAGAAGCATAGTTCATACGGGAGCGATGCCCACATAGGAACCATGTCAAGGAAAGCATGTTCGCGAAAAAATGGGTGTGGCTCCTTTTTTGGAGTCAGTTGGAACACCAGGAAACCAAAAGCTGGAAGTAACCAAATTGCGGTGGCAAAAGCGTCACTACCATGTAGCCACGATTGCTTAACAATCTTCTGGTTTCTCTTTAAAGGGAACCAGGGGTGTGCTTGAAAATACATTTGTACCTGACCCCAGTTGGACGGGCATTGTGTTCGCCAGAAAGCAGCAGCAATGCAAGCAGTTTGCATGGCATTGTGGCTGTATGACTAACAACCAACCACTCATGATGAAACTGAATGTGAAGCATGCGAGACTAGTCATGGTGAGTTCACGAATGGTGTAGCTGGTATAGCCTTGTTTTGGGTGCAAATGATGCGGGCTAATGATTGCATCGAGCAATCCCTCACGCTGCGAAGTTGTTCGCCGATGCAAACAAGTCGCTGCAACTGTAAAGTTGGAGCAAACCAATCACAGGTCTCGCCTGCTAATCATGGACTTCGAGAAAGAATGTTCAAAGCTACCATTGGCAAGAAACCTGTACAACTTCCTGACTGCAAGCCAATTGCAGAATAGGCACCTGGGCATGGGGACCCTTTGGTGCACCTGGAGATTCATGTCTGCCAAGCACTTTCGGCCGGGTTCTCCATTGAAAGCTATGGCCACACAACAACGCAACCAGGCCCCCCGAATCTAAGCAGTGTCCTTCCAATTGGGTGCTCTTTCCCACTACAAGAAGGTTCAAACCCCCAAGCCAATCCAAAACCAAGGGCTATCTGAGGCCTTGCCGCGGCCTTGCCTAAGATCCCAAACTTTCGGAAGAGGAAGTCCAGCGGAACGACGTCGGAACCTGCCAAAGTGAGGATCTGATGATGTCGGATTATGGCAGAATCGGGCGACCACCCCCCCCAAAAAAAAAACGCGACCTAGATCCATTCAAACACCTTACCAGGGAAGATACCCAAAGGATTAGACGATGACTTCATGGCAGTCTCACACAAAAAGAAAACTCCACTCTGATCGCTAGGTTGCCTGCAGCTAGCGAAAACATCCATGGTTGTGAACCAAAGCTCCAAATGCCAGTTTGGGATTCCACGTAGTTTGGTCAACTCAAGTATTCAAGTCGAGTTGCCATTTGCTACCTGAGCCAAAATGTTGCTTGCGTCACTAGGTTAAAGCATGGTGCCAAGCTGGTGGCTTTAGCCCGTCCAAAATTTATCAAAAGCATGATGCGAAAGCCCGTCTGTCATTTGGGGGGGGTGCCTTTTTGTAGGGGACCCCCTGTTGCTTTAATTTCCTTTTAACCAACCCAAAACTCCCAAAAAAAAAAAGACACCCATTTGTCTGTCATTGAATCATCCAGCATTCTATCCCAGCATGACCACATACCCGCCAGCGTAACCACATACCCGAGTGGACTGCAACACTTCACCATGCCACTGCTGAGCTTTGCGCGAAACTCATCAATCTGCTCCTCAGTGAGGTTGTGTTCCTGCACAGGAAATATCGGTCAAATTCAGGGCTATAACCCTTGCATATCAATCTGTGCATATCAAAAGAGGCCAAGCAGCAACATCTGCAAGCTGCGATGGTGCAAACAAGGCAGGAAATCTACGAATGAAGCGCAGCTTCTATCGTCTTCACAATTGCCCAGGTAGCCAGCCTTGCACCTTTGCATGAACACTGTAAGCTCCAGGTCTCCTGATTAAAGAGGAAAGATTTGCAACAGTCAAGGACTTGGTGAATCCAAGTAATCCAGCTTGGACACCGTGTCAGCTGAAAAGTTAATCTGGTCGTTGAAGCCTGATAAAATCGAACCGTTGATCATGGATGTGATTAAAGCCGCCCCGCAAAGCTCGGTCTTCAAGTCAGGATCCCAGGCACTCCTCACATAACTCCCGCTCCATGCGCCGCCTTTGTCGTGTGATGTGTGCCTCGCCGAGTCGAGCACTGAGACCAGCGTATCGATAGAGGCCAGAATTCAGTCTTTATGAAGCCCCCCCTTTCCCAACATAGACCCCTTGGAAGTTTGGGCTCCCCAAAGCCTAGCCCTTCCTTTTGTTGGCTGAAACCACCCCGACGCCGTGAAAATCGGCGGTGCTAAAAAAGCCGCGCGCCTGGACCTGGAAAAAGCACTGCTCGAAGAGCTCAAAGTCGGAGACCTTCGGCCTCGCATTCGAGCCGACTGGTATCTTGGTTGGGGTCCCTTTTTGGGTCTGATTTTGATTTTGAGGGTACCCCTTGCTGGATGGCCTTTTTAATTGCGAGACCAAAAGGAAAAAGACACCCTTTTTGGATTTGGCGGGAAATCAAAAGCACCAGTCCCTAACCCTGCATCTTCCATTCAGGTCTGTGGTTTCCTCTCGTGTTTTGTGGCTCTCTATTTTTGATACATGGCCATGGGTCAAAATCCCGTACCCCCAGTGAACATCCCAATCCCCACTAAAACAGACTAAAATGGGTGGTGCACCTACCTCAAAATGTACCATTGGTTTTGACCCAAAACACGTCAAGCTGACTTGAGCTCCCCATTTGACAGGCTGCCCATGTGGGGAGCGGCCGGCTCCGCTGTTGGGTCTCCGCGCTGTGGGGTCTGCGGGCGCTTTGCCAGGGCCTTGGTTCCGATTCGACAAGCTGGACCGTCTTGGAAGTATCTGAGAGCAAAGGGTCGGTCGGTGGGTGTGTGGGTGTGTGTGTATACTCCATGGGCTTGCCCTAAAAGCCATAGTTGATCCTTCGCCAGTTGGAGTTCCTTTCTCACCCACTGAAAGGGAACCCTTCGCCTCAAACAAGAAACCACCAAAAATGGAAGGTGTTGCAACCAGCCAGGAGCCTGGCCTTGTCGTCGAAAAGCAGCTTGGATAAGCCTTTTTCCAGGTTCCTCTTCGGCTTTGGCTTCCTTGGCTCGGTGCCAGTGAACTAATTCGTTATTCGCTTTTTGGTCGACAAAGCTACCCGGTATACGTCGATCCTTTGGTACAAGCGGTCGAGTCCGCAAAGGCCGAAATGGAAAATGCGTCCTGCAACCCATCGGCCAAAGCGCAAAAACAAACCACACTGCAGCAATTGCATCAGGTTCGGGTTCATGTGTGTGCTTTTTGCAAAGAACGATCTGACTCCGCATCTCTGTGGATGGACCAAATCCACTTCGCACCAGTTGGTCGGTCTTTTAGCCAAGTATTCAACTCGGTTTGTGGATTTTGTTGCCATCCACTGAAAGCAATGAACTGCATCGCCGATGCGACCCCTGAGCCCTGCTGCATTTCTTGGCAAATCGGAAGGAAGATCTTCTCCACCTGAACGGACTGCCATGATCCACATCTGGCCCACTGCTCCAAACGGAATCCTCAGCTGGCAATGGTGCCCTCAGTTTGACCATGGCATTGCCTGAGCATTTCTTTCAAGCTCTTTCCGACTTGCAGCGCTTGCCGACCAAATGCTCCTGGGCACCCATGTTGCAGTTCCCCTGCTTCTGAAGCAAACCCACTTGGGTGTGTTTACTTGAGGGTACCAATTTGTTGGCTTGGTTTGAAAGTGGATGGACGAATTCCTGCACCACTTTGAAACAAACGATTGTTTGTTGGTAGTTGCAGCGGAATTATCATTCCAGGGTTTCTTTGTGTGGTGCAGGATGTCGTCCATCGACAGCAGGCAAGCCCCCAAATGGATTTTGTGTGTTAGACATACTCAGTTTCAGCCAAGCCCGGACCAGCGCAATGGCCTCCGGCCACTCCTCGTCGTGGATCCTCAGCCCCAATGCCTGCCGAGCGGAACTCATGGCGTCCGTTGAGGGACCCCCCGTGTTAGTCGGACTCTCGGATCCAACAAAGTCCCAAGCTCGTGGTTTTGCCACTAAAGTGGGCAGAAAGTGAGAAAACTAACCATTTTTGAAGGAATTCAAAAGCAAGCCAAAAGGAATTCAAAAGTAGTGATTGAAGGGAAACCAAAAGGAAGCCGTTGCCACTGTTGCTCCTCAAAATCGAGACTGACCCATAGCTGAAATCGCCAGCGGAACGTGGGGTCAAAAAATCAGGGCAACTGCCAAGTCCAACGGCGGAGACCCATTGACTATTGGTAATGTGCTTTCAAAGGCTTCTTTGTGGCCCAAAAACCAAAAAAACATAAAGTGGGCAGTGTGCTACCGACTTAAATGGCCGTTTGCTTAGCGGACAGACGTCAATCAAACCCTTCCGAGAAATAATATTGCCAACTTGACATGCAGCGCACAATGGCATGGAGCAGGATGGGAAGCACACCAAACGATTGGCCATAGGCTAAGCTGATAATTGATCATTTGTCTAGCCAGTTGCAGAAGATCGCATCCTCACTTTGCCACGTGTTCTCAGTCGACCGAACAAATACAAGTATTTGATTCGGTCGTGATACCTTGCAGAAATGGGCGCAATCCAATTCAGTTGCGTCAAGTGAGACGGACAAAATGCGATCCAGCTCTGAAAAATATTCCAAGAAACGATTGCTTCAAACAAAACAACAAGTATGTGTGATTCTGTGTCCTGGTCAAAGCTCCGAATCTGGCCATGGTCATTCACTTCAGGGGAACCTCAATGATCAAGGTCGTCTAAATGTTTTACTCCCTCCCGTCCACGTTGCTATGGAACCTGACGATTCGGGGTCGACAACTGATACGTTCCTGGACAGGGAGGGCCGGAGGAGGGATCCATCTGGGCTTCGCTGTAACTCTCTTCGACCCATCCGATCCGCCTCTAGGCAGGGCCGAAGCTTCTGCACGTCGTAGCAACTGTTCCTCGGGACGGGAAGAACTAGCTGTGTTCAGCAAGCGGAGGGAAAGGGTACCTATGGCACAAACCCATCTCAGCGACCGTGGGGCATTTCAGGGATCAACTCACAGGGGACTTGCAAGTCTTTGTGTCAAGATCAACCGGCAACAGCCGGCCGGCACCGCAACCTTTTTCGGCGTCGGCGACAAGCTTGCGCGCTCTTTGGCTGCGCTGCGCCTGCGGCCAGAGGCGCACAAAGTGGACAAGATATGCGAATTCCGTATGGGACGTGGGAAGCTAGAGAGTCTTCCCCCTGAGAATTTGGAGATTCTCCTAGTTGTTGTGAAAACTTCAGGGTCAACTGGATTCTGCGAAAAATTTAGTCCCCCGCATCACCAAAATGGACCTTTGACTGGACAAAGGATTCCTCTTTCCTCCACTAGACCTGACGAGGAAAATCAGTCAACCATCAAGGCTTGTCACAAAAAAAGCTGAAAGCCGAGGGGAGACAGACTAGAAAGCATGGTTGCGAAGACGAGCACCGGGCCTCTGCCTGAGGCTATACTGCCACAAGAGGGTTTGGCCAAACCCTTGCTAACGTTTTGACCACCCTGTTTAAAACAACCTCCTGTTGGCTCCCTTATCGTTGGGTTCCCTTATTTGGGGTCCTGGGTCCGATTCCTCAAACACACTTTGCCCAACTAGCCTCTTCACTCTGCTCTATCACCTCTTTTCCTTTCTCTGCACCAGCATTTCCCTCCCAGCGATTTGTGAATTTGCCGGCGAAAGCAGATTCGACGTGCGATTGTTTAGCAATGACTTCTGGGCAATATGCATTTGCAAACCGCAGCCATCGCATCAAAGCTGTTATCTTCGCTTTGCTACGACCCTGTATGACCAAGCTGCTCGTTCGCAAACATTTACGCTGAACAATCACATGCAGTCCACAAGCTACTATCCGTAACGCCAGGCAAGCGTTCACTGGGGTATGTGTCAAGAAGGGGGCACAAAATGCAAGTTCTCTTTTGGTCTTCCTTTTGAACTCATTCCTCAAAGGGATACAAAGGGTATCCTTGAACACGCACGCACCAGTACACACAGAAACACAAACACACTCTGCTTTTGACAAGATCCGCAGCTCAAATGGGACGCCCTCGACTCTGAGAGCCTGCCTGTCACAGGTGGATACCTTCCCGCAGCCCCACGAAACCTGGGCAGCGCACACGGGGGTCTTTCTCGGCGCTCGGCTTGAGTTGAAACCCTCGGGAGGGCTAAAGGAGCCGAAGTGAAACCCAGCAGTTTGAGGTTCCCCCCATGACCCACAGACACCCTTGGTTGGAAGCGTGCGGCAACTTCTCCCGAATGGCCTCACGCAAAAAAGCGCTGTGGCAGACACATGCACCGGTGAGCTGTGCCCGAGCAGCCTTAGAGTCCAAAATTGAGAATCAAACTCTGCCCTCTGCTCAGTGTCATGTTTTTGTGTTGGCAAGATTGACACGACGGCGCTCTGTGATGGGAATGGGTCAGGATGCATTGCTAAGGCTGTTGATGCTGGGGATGCTGGAAATGCAACAGTGCTGGTTTCACAATCGGCTGCAAAGTAAGCAGCAAACCTTAGCGCTCACAGCAAGAACTCCACACAAGTGACTTTGAAGAAGCATATGGCTTGGATTCATGAATTCATGTGTGCTGCTGGCTGTTGGCTGAAATTTTCGCCTGACGAGTGGATCTGGTCAATTGGAATTTCCCGGGCCATACAAACTCCACTGGTTCAAGCCCAGGTGCTGACACCCGGCGTGGGCGCCGGCGGCGTGGGCGAAAGAAACGTTTTCGGCTCGGCCTGCAAAGCTGCGAATCAGGCGGCCGGGGAAGCCTGGGAAGTTAGAGCCACTCCCGAAAAAGCAACCGCCTTGGGCTTGATTGGGATGAGATGAAATTCTGTGGCTGTGGGTCAAACATAGGTGGAACCCTGGTAAATGGAACAAGGACTAAAAACAGCGTTCCCCGGTGGGGGAGTGCGAGGCAAACAAGTCGGTCAATGCGTGGATTCGCTCCGTCCGTTTCCAGAATTCGAGAAACCAGCCCCTTGCTGCTCGAAACACTGCCAACCTTGCATAGATCCTTCCCAAGAGCTTGCAGGACAGCCCCCTAAACACCCAGTTAAAATTGCAATGAAACATGCTCTCTGCTCCCAAGTTTCTGGCCCGAAAGCCTCTCTCTCTTGACGCCAAGCACTTTTCGTCGCGCCCGTCCCGACTTCCGGACTGGGTTCACCCAAGCCAAGCTGGCACAGCACTCGCTCGTCGCTCACCTAAGAACCAGCGATCGCACGGCTGGATAGCCCTAGTTTGGTCGTGGGCCCAATGGCTTGTCAGTTGCCCGCACATTTGATCCAGGTTCACCCACGCCCAGCTTGGCCTCAAAGAAAAGGTGCGAGGCTAAAGTAGAACAAATGGATCTGCCAAATTTGCCACAGCCAGGAAGCTTGATATGCATCCGTGATTTTCCTGAGCATCCTTCACAACTGATAATGCTTGCTTGCATATACTTGTACCTGCTTACAGCAGTCGGAGTAGAGGGCAGCACAAATTTTGAAACCATGTCGAGGAATCCTGAATCCCCCATGTTTGGAAGCACTGCGGGAAATTGCAGGAGCAAAAAGCTGCGGCGCTCCTCAAAATATGTCTACATATTGTGCAATATGAAGCCTTGACCTCATGCATGCTCGTCGTGTGTTTGCGTACAGTGCCTTTGCAAAGCATGACAGCATGAGAACCAACCACACATAGCGCTAGGGTGCTGCAAACAATCAGACCTGAAAATACACTCAAATGATGTATATAGATGCCCAGCTACTCCGAACAGTGCAAGCACTAGAAGCGGCCAGTAGACCACATTCACCCATTCATCCGTGCTGTTCTGTAGATCCAACTCATGCTTTAAAGCACACCACTGTCTTGCTGAAGGGTTGATGTGAAATGCCACCACAATGTTTTCCACACTGCATCATACGTGAATGGCAAAGCGTCGTTTCAGCTCCATGACCGTCCCCCTCGCCAAAATCAACCCACTTCCTGAGTGGATTGGCCGCAAACAGTCTAAACTTTTTGTTAGTGTGGTTTCGAGATTTGGAGGCTAGCAAGTGACTTTCCCTCTTCAACTAATTGTTTGCGACAAAGGTGCAAACGCCCCAAAAAGTGCCAACAGTCCGAAACGGAACTCAGGGAGCGAGTCAAACGCCGAGCCGCATACTTCTGCCGCTCTCCGTCGCGGCTCGCAAAGGTGGCAGTCACTGGCAAGGCGCCGCGCTGAAAAGTCGCCACCTAAGACATTGGCAGGCTCACTCGCCCGAGGAGTGTGTGTCCTTTTTGTCCACCGAATTGAGGCAGAGACTACAAGGGGAACCAAATGGAAACCCAGTTTGGGGGTCCAAAGTGAGACAAGCAAGCTAACGAGCTAGTGGCGTTTGACAGCTTGAGCACTGGAACTCAGGTCCCTTTGAGGCATCGCAGTGGTGTCGCTAAGTTATCCGCTTTGACTTATGCCAAACCGTGCGTGACCGGACCAGACCGTAGCAAGGTCATGTGAAGAGATCACCAGGCCCCAAGCTGTTGGGCGAATGTGCAAGACTCCAACAAGCAGAAACAGAATTAGAAACCGACTTCTGGCAGAGCCCTCGAGTTTTTCCAGATTCAGCTAGAGAAAGTCTTTGAAGAGATCGGCAAACAGCTTGAAACTCTGTGATCCTTTGAGAGTAGAGGCAAGGCTGCCCCATCCTGAAACCGTCAGAAAACCTGAAAAGTCCCCGTTGGTGCACAGCTGCCTTCTTGTTATTGTTAGTAATCAAGCCATGCTGTTGGCTTGGTTCAAAAAATTAGCCAGAAACTAGCTGCTGCGTATCCATGCGAAGGCTTTGAACGATTCATGCTGACTCTCTCCGTGCCCTGCCACAATCCTTGCCGGTTTCGCTAGCGCAAACAAGAAATCCAAAGCTTGAGGGCAAACCTGGCTGGCCTCATTGCTTGCTGCAACGATGATCTGCAACCACATGACACAGCAAGCAATTTGAATAAGATGCAACATGCGGCGCAGCAATAAAAGGATGTCCATCAATGACAAAAGAGCCGGTTTCTCCAAGTGTCCATTTCCCGCTATTTGAAAGCCGATATGAACCGCAAAGAACTTCTGGCTTGTTGTTGCCGCCAAGAAGCCAAGCAAGACTCATGTGGCAATGCCGCAAGATGTCGATGATCCAGGATCAGCTCCCACTCACCCTGAGGCGAATGCATCTGAGAAGCGCGCGCAGCCAATTCAAGCACTGCTCGTTGGGTAAGTTTCAAGGCTCAGAAACGTGACCTCAAGGCTCTGTAGCTGAACATCCTTCCCATCTCATCAGAAACTCACTTCTGCAGTGCCTTGGCATCATCCCAAAGTTGTTTCAGGTTCTAATGGATGGGCTCTGCTAAAGCGGCTGCAAACACGGATTCGAAGCCGCAAAATCAGCAATGAAGTCAACCATTGGAAGGCCAAATGCTCATGACTAAACACACAGACTAAACCAATTCAACGAACCCCAAATCACCATCACAGCTTGGGGCGAGGCGCGAAAAATCACAGCGAGTGACCGAGTGACCGAGTGACCGCGCCTCCGTCTCTTCCATGAGCACCGCCTTCTGGGCGAGGCCCAGCTGTGCCATCAGCGGCTCCTTCGACAAGCCCAGCGCAGAACGCAGCACCGCCGCCTGACACGCGCTGCCTGCCCGAGGGGCTGGGCGAGGGGCTGAGGGCGGGGGATGGGCCAACTGCCTGGGCCATTGGTCTGAGAAGGGAGCGAATACACCAAAACAACCCAGAGTCCAACGTCAACTTTTTGTTTTTGGCTCTGGAAAAACAGGTTGCTTCAAACCTGACATCCCTCAAGACAATCATATTGGTGCACGATGCTGCAGCCAGAAAGGCCTACCACCCCCCCTGCCCAAAAAACTAGCGAAAACAAACCAAACACTTGAAGCCTTCACCTTCGGCGAAGAAAAACAAATGCGAAATGCCCCCCAAGTGCAGCTTGAAGGACCTCACCGCATCGCCTTCTCCTCGCCAGGAACCGAGCCATCCCAGAAGAAGGGACCAGAGCAGCGCACCACCGGCAGCGGCTCGAGGAAGCACACCTGACGAGCCGGGATCTTTGACTTTTGCGAGGCCTACACCCCCTTTTTCTGCCCCACTTGACCTTGGGGGCCAAAAAGAACGAACTTGGGAGGGCTTGGGGAGTCCTTGAGGAGATCTTCCAAAATTTGGGAGACCAGGGTGACTTCCTGAGCGATGTTCATGATGAATTCCTTTTCAGGCAGAGAAAAGGGGTAGTGCATCTCAGCGCCTCATTGTTTCACCGCCCAACTGAGAAAAGATCCAGCTCCCCCTCGTACATGATGCCCTTTGTACAAGGGAAAATGTAGTGTCAGGTTAATCCGCGGAGGTAAGGAAATGAGGCCGACTTTTTAGGGGGGTCCTCTAAACTAGTAGGGTCCTGCGGATTGATCCGAAAAAACACTTCCTGGTGCTCAGAAGGGAAGGGGAATGGCCCCCATGAACCACCACTTGTGGTTTCCTCTGAGGGAATCCCTGGGTTCAATCCCTCAGTCCCTACAGAGCACCAGCAAGAAAAGCCTTACGGGGGGGAGGGGGCAAGGTGCCTTGATGGTCCGATGCAAACCTCACCGGTTCGCCTTGCCTGCACCAGGTTGGCACATCGGTAGGGCGAGCCCTGGCTGTCCATCTGGTCCCAGCGGTACGGCACAGTGCCCAATGCGTGGCTCGCCATGAGCTGTGTGTACCTCGAAACTAAACCCTTCGGTGGTCCTTTCGGTTTCCCTTTACAACCACCAGAAAAGGGGGTCCGTTTACAACCACCAGAGAAGGGAGTCCCCCAAAAAAGGGGCGGTGTCCTTGCAGTTTCCCTTCACCCATCAAAAAGGGGACTCACCTTCAGTTTCATGGATTTCCTCGGTCCAAGTGCAACTCGAAGAACAGCTTCGCTTTCCGAGCTGCAGCTCAATGTGGGTGGCTCGCCTTTTTGAGGGTACTTGTTTGGTGGCTTTAAAGGGAAACCAGAAGGAACACTTTTTTGTTGGGGGGCGGGGGGCAAAAAAAGAACACCCATATTGAATATGGCTGACCCTCAAAGAGCCAAAACAGGGCAGGCGAAAACCTGCATCACCCTCGTGGTTCCAAAATAGCATGTTGCAATCATTGGCAACGGTCCAAGCTCCGACAAAACCGCATCTGCCTCTGCTGGGACAGCCCTCGACCAAAGCTGCACCACCAAGAACTGCTTTGCGGTCACCTTGCTTCCATGACACAACTGTGCCAAGCCGGCTTAGCGGCGTCCTGAAACAAATGCAGTGAACCTGAATCAAGTGCCCTGCTTGAGTACAGAGCTCGCACCAACTCAAAGCTGAGATGGATTATGCTAGAAAATGCAAACCGGAAATGGTCAGCCGAACGAACGGATGCTGTTTGAATTGCTGCACACCCCACTGGCCAGACTCAGAGCAGTGCATCTCACCAGCTCGAAAGAGCGGTTGGGGCAAGCCTTCTACCAGTCGCGAAGATTCACGGAATGATTCGCACTGGGGTCAGTGAACCAGCTTGTGGCTATCGTTGCGCCATTCAAGAGCCTCCGCATCCCGAGCCCGACAAATTTACAAAATTCCGGCTGGATCGGGCGCGCACATGGCTTTCCAGTCGCTCCTGGGGTTGCCAAACCTGCGCCAGAGCACAAGGTCACACGACACGGGCTGGAGGCCTAGGCGCTTGTTGACGTGTTTTAGAGGTGACGGTCTCCAAGAAACAAGCAAAAGAACAGCACAACCACTGCCCAAAGGCGCCCCCAAAAACAAGCATAGCTGATACAGGTTGTGCTCAAAGATGTTGAGACAGGTTATCTTTTCTCGGATCACACATTCGCGTGATCGCGAGCACTCGGTGCTTTCATTCACCGCATACAAAAACAAAGCCGCGTCGCACACACACAGAGACACACAGACAGACAGACACAGACAGACAGACAGACAGACAGACAGACAGACAGACAGACAGACAGACAGACAGACAGACAGACAGACAGACAGACAGACAGACAGACAGACAGACAGACAGACAGACAGACAGACAGACAGACAGACAGACAGACAGACAGACAGACAGACAGACAGACAGACAGACAGACAGACAGACAGACAGACAGACAGACAGACAGACAGACAGACAGACAGACAGACAGACAGACAGACAGACAGACAGACAGACAGACAGACAGACAGACAGACAGACAGACAGACAGACAGACAGACAGACAGACAGACAGACAGACAGACAGACAGACAGACAGACAGACAGACAAACAGACAGACACACACACACACACACACACACACACACACACACAGGTGCGTCGGGTCTGCGCCGTGAGAAGCAAACCTGTGCCTGGCCTTCATGTTATGAAACAGAAGGATTCAAGCGCGCGCGCACACGCACACGCACACGCACACGCAGTACACCCACCCACACACACACACACACCGGCAGCAGCAGCAGCAGCAGCAGCAGCAGCAGCAGCAGCAGCAGCAGCAGCAGCAGCAGCAGCAGCAGCAGCAGCAGCAGCAGCAGCACGCTTTGAGGACGTCCCACCATCTTCCGACTCTTTCTAGAAGCATGTCAAATCGGACGACTTTCTAACTGGCCGCACCTCGAACTATGGTCGTTGTACTCGGCTAGCGTGGACTCGCAGCCCAAGACCTGGCAAAGCTGGACTCAGTCTCCTACTTGCTCTTGGAATATGTGCGCTGCCAAGGGGAGAAATCGCGATGAATGCAGGATCCGGATGGAATCAGCACCAGCACCTGCCGTGCAAGGGTGTCCAATTAATGATTGGATCCGATTGCAGCGTTGGGCGTATCTGCATTCCACTTTGGAGGGAATGACCAGGCATGCACCATTCGCAGCACCACGGGATTCAGTAGAAGCATTACTTTCATCTCCCAACAGGTGCTTGGGACTGAACCCGTAGATCTCGCCATGGACCCTAGTCTGAATGGCAGGTGCTTTTCAGCGGCTCCTTTCACTTCTGCTTCCCTGCGTCCGCCTTGTAGACCGACACCTCCGGCAAAACCAGCTCCTGGCTAGGCGAACTCAAAGGCATGAGAGGTAGTTGAAGTCCCAGGCGCTCCCGACTGGTTCTGCACTACCTGCTCCCAAATTTGCAAACACCCCCAATGGCAAACAGGAAGTCATAATACCTGGGAACAAGCTTGCAACGAGTTGCCAGGCGGCGGGGCCGAATCCCGCCTGGATCTCCACGCCCTCCACTCCGCTCGCCATGCGGGCGGGCGGCCGCACGCGCCGTGCGGCAGCTGTAATTTGGAAGTAGCAACGGGCTGACACGAGCCAAACGAAACCAAACCTAAGTGGAATCAAACTTCAACTCCTTGGAATCTGGGAGGACAAAACAAAACAAGCGATCTGGGGATGAGACTTGTGGAGCGCCCTGGTGTTAGCCACTCTGTTGGCTCACTGCTCGAACTGTAAGCGCTGTGGTTTCCAAGTCAACGCCATGTTGTCAAAGCGAACCTTCGGCTTGGTCGTGATGCAACGTGCTTCAGCCTGTGACTGCAGCCATACAGTAGCAGCTTGAAGTCTACTGTACTTTGGGAAGGCACCTGGTTGGCAAGGAAGGACAAGCCAAGTTTCACTACAAATGAATCACGTGCTTGTATACCATTTGCTTGATCCGAAGGACATAACTGAAATATGCAATGCATGCATAAGTTGACGTTCTGTGAGAGTGCTGCAGTCCTGCATTGTTCTCAATTGCGAGGCATCAGCCAAAACCCAATGATCACAACGAGTAAAAACTGCTACGAGCATCTTGATCAGCAAGAATCACGCCCCGAGCCCTCTGGACAAATTGGGCACCGCCTGCTCTGGGAATCATCAATTTCAATTAGTTGTTCAACGGCTGGGTGAACCTGCCTTGGTTCCACCAAATGCGCTCCTTTCGCGTCGAATGCTACACACATTCAGTGTTTTTAGTTGGCATTTGTGCATAATCTGTCTTTTTATACGGTCACGGTATGAGTACATTGTTAGTATTTTGCTCCCGTTTGTCCTTTGGTGCAAACGATCGGAACCCGAAGGAACCCGTGGAGTCCGGCGGGTCCCCCAACCCGCGGCGCCTCCTTTCGGCAGGCTGCCAGCCAGAGGCTGCTGCCGCCGCTCACGGCCAAAGCCCCCGCCAGTACCATCGCCGCCTTCCCTTTGACGGGCCTCAGAGTTGCCAAGACGCGTCTTTCGGCGGCAATCGGAACGGCAACCGAACGTCGGAAAAAGACTTGGAGCCCTTTTATTTTTAAGGCGCAGTTACCTGTTGGGTTCCGAACCCACCAAACCAAATAAGGATTCCAAGCGTGCCACACAGCTGAGTTTCAGGCTACTCAAAAAACACCAAACAACAGGTGGTATCCCTCACGGAGCAAGCTCTGAAGGCACGAGATTGGGAGATACGACAAGTTGGCTCCGAGCAAATGTGGTTTGTATGATACCCAGCCATTGCGGTCAGAAGATCACATGATTGAACTGTGGGGTGTGACTCATCGCACTTACGACAGCTTTTTTCGGACAGAATTAGTTCTTGATTGAGGATTTCGATTCGGGACCCTTTGGCGCACATATTTGACGTGGGAGTTCTGTCCACCAGCTGCCCATGGTATACCCCCCATGTCAATTCATACGGCGAGTTTCCAGGCTTCCCGGCGGCCGCAGGGCCCCAACCGGGGGCAGCCGCAGCGCCCCCAGCGCTCGCCGCAGCTCCAGGCGCGCCCTGGGCCGGCCCTGCCGCAGCAAGCGCCGCAGCGGCGCGGCGTCCGCGGCCGCGAAGGACACCGGGCGCCAAGCCCCGGCCCTGGCCCTGGGCCTCAGCTAAGGCACCTCTAGGCACCTCAAGGAGCTGAGGGCCAAAAACCCAAAGCGGTAGCTTTTTTGATCGCATCCTTTTTCGGCGGTAAGAGAATCCAAACAGAAAGCATGGGGAAAGCCAGCAACTTGAAAGCCCTTTTTCTGGCACGGGCATGCGTCAAACTAGGGGGATCAATGTGAAAATGGCACTAATACCGAAAATTGGCAGAAAGGGCGGCTATGAGGGAATTCATATTTTGTAATATGAAGGTGCTGCTTGTTGGGTTGCATTATTTTCCATGAAGGTTTGTCACAGAAACCTTTGATTGAAGCCTTTCTTCAGAGCGTCCCTCAGCATTTGTTGCTTTGCACTCAGCTCTTCAGGGGGGGGGAGGCGGAACACACACACATTTTCAAATTTGAAATTGACTTCGCCCCCCTCCAGACCCACCATACTCAGCCCAGGACCACTGAAAACCCAATATGTGGGCTAGGATTTGGAACTCCTTTAGTTCATGTTCCCCCTACTTGTCCCTAGCCCCTATTTGCAAAGTTTCAGGATTTGCGTGGACAACTTCAGTTGCTTAGGATTGAATTTAATGGGTCACTACATTTATGAATGGAGCTATGAATCTTAGTAGCTCATACGCTCATCTAGCATTTGCTGCTTGAGCATTTGCACGAATAGCACCATCGTAGCCAGCGATGCAGGATTAGAAGCGGTTGCTAGAGGCAGAGTTAGCCACAATAATCTCTGCAACGAGCACCGACATTGATTTCTGCGTTGCCTTCACCTTTGATTAGCACCTGTGGCAACAAGGAGCTCTAGAACAAGATATTCTATGCATTTTGCTTGTGGGCCCAGTTGCGTGTAGGACTCTCACGGCTTGTCTTGTGACATCACACTCCCTGTGGAAAATGAGTTGGGTAGAGCAGGATAGAATATAATCGTGTACGTTGCTTTGACATACAGCTACATGTGCCATTGGCTTGGCCAATGTGCCATAGGCCAATGCGCAGTCGTTTCCAGCCCCCGTATGGGCTACCAGCAACCCACCAATGGAAAGGTTCCACCCTCAAGGCTCAGGTAGCAGCTTGGTAGCCTATGGTCAGTCCATTTTTCTCACAAGGAAGTGGGGGATCCGGCCGTCATTGCACTAACCCCTTGTGAGCTACAAGCATGCAAGGAGGAAATCCAAAAAAAATGGTTCCAGCAAATGTTTCTGATGATCCAGAACGAGTTTCTGACAGATAGAAATAGTGGCCTATGGTTGGTGGAGTCATTTGAGCTGGGCTGGTGGGGAACTCCCCACCAAGATCTGTCAACCCATCCGGCTAGTCTGTCAACTGGGATGATAGGAGCACTCTCTCCCCAGAAATGTCCAGAAAACTGCTGGCAGTCAAAATTTGGAAAGGCAGGCAAGCGCAATCCATTTGACAAGCCGTGGTTCAAAGCTCAGGCATGACTGACAAGCTTAATTCCTGATTCAGGTCTTGTTGGTCAATGCACCTTTTAACTTTGAATGATGTTGCCTGGAAGAGTTCTTGGAGTCAGCCCGTAGAATTTGCTGTATCCATGTCAAGCATCCTCTGAACCAAAAAAATGCTCCTTCAGTACTAGGTCACACACATGCACACCATCGTTCTCTAGAAGGTCAAAAGCTCGCGGGGAAAAAAGCAGCAAAACAGGGGCCCTCATATAGCCGCCCACACTCAAATTGGGGGATCCCTCAAAAGTGCTTTCCCTTTGGTCGAAGATTTCCCACAAAGTACCGCACACCTGCGGGTTTCAGCTGAGCCGGCCTCTCCAAATGCCGGCGCAGCCGAGCCAGCAAGTTGGCCGCTGAGTCCAGGCTGTGAGCGGCCTGGGAAACGGAATCCTTCGAAGCGAGTGGGCGGGGTTCTCAAAATAGGCCCCCCCCCCCCACCACCCGAAAAAACAAAATGGACCCCCCTTGGTTTGAAGGGGAACCAATGGTGTTACAAATAGGGTGTTGGTGTCCCTTCAAAGCATTCTCAAGAATCGGAGGCCTCAAATTGCTCATGTGTCTCTTGGTTTCTCTAAACGAAACATCAACCCGAATGAACAATGCTGCATGTTTGAGCTTGAAGCTGATCAGATTCAGCCTTCACTGTCCTGTCGATTTATGACTGCAGCGACCTAGGCAGCTGTATACAGCAACACTGACTCATCTACGGCAAGTGTGACGAGTTGCAATACAAGGATGGCTTAGGACATATGGCGGTGGGTCAAAACCCTGTTTTCCTGGTGAACATCAAAATAAGTGGCGAATGGATGTTCATTCACCCCCAAAATGGAGCCATAGGTTATGCCCCATGGCCATATAGTAAACAAACCCCCGGCAAGTGCATCGAAGCCTTCCGCCCCAAGGCCCCGGCCGTGCGGAGCAGCAGCCTCCCGCTGGCCAGGCTGCGGTATCTTTGCCGCAAGCTCTGCGTGAAGACATCCAGCGGCGCCTGAAGGGCCACCATGGCCACGGCTCAAAACCACCCGCCATTGCACCTATCCCAAGATGGTACCATGGGTTTTGAACCATGGCCACATTGGCAGGCGCGGAGAAGAACCTAAGACAAGCGTTGACTGCGGCAACTCGACGGGTCAATCCGAAAGAGATCGTGCTGAATACCGAAAAAGCTCGGGTGGACTGACATGTCGCCTCTTCACGGCCGCTTTGCCGCTGCCACGCGCCATGCACGCGCCAAAGGAATTCGGGCAGCGGCATGCGGTACCATCGCAGTGCCTGGCGGAGAAGTGGATGGTGAGGGAGAAGCTTCGATGCGCTGGGAGCAACGCCTTGTACCCATCGGGGCATCGACTTAGCTTCCACCCATCCGGGGTCTTACCTCAAACTGATGCCTGGACGAGAACATCTCGCCGATGCAAATGGCACAAGAATTGTGAGCAAGTCGTCGCATGCCTTGCGCCAAGACCTGGCCACTTTGCCCAAATTTCCCACACAAAACGCGCACCACTCGTCTCCGGCCTCCCGCTGGCCCTTCTTCACCCACTGGTGCGCACCTGGCAATGTCTCTCCAACGGCCCCGAGCCGGACTTGCAAGCTGCAAGCCGTCGAGGGGTCAAGCAGCTAAGTTCAAACCAAGTGATGTACCGTCCGATTGAAACAGCAACAAGGCGCTGTTGCACAACTGGCTCTGGCGGGCAAGCCGCTCCGGGATACTTGAGCTCCAACTAACACTTTTGCTGACAAGGGTATAGGAGCCAGTCGCCTGAGTGCGTGGAGCTGGAGCTGGCACGCGCTGCGCTTTTTGCTCCTGGCACGTCAAGCTTGGGTCTTTCGGGGAACTTTTCCTCCATTTCGCAGGGCTTGAGACAAGCTGGAACCACGGCCTCGCTCTCTCGCAAGGCTGCACATCCTCAAAATCTCAGATTCCTTGCAGCATCCATGCCATTTTGATGGTCCCTGCTTCGCATCGAAAGGCCAATGGCATCTTAAAGACTCCAGGATGGGAGTCTTCAAATCTCGGGATTGCATCTGTCCGTCGGTCTCACTGTATTGCAGGCCTTTCAGATTTGTGGGAGTCAAAGAAGGGTCTTCAATCTGAATATGTTTGCTCTTCCTGCAAATATGAATCCCAGTTCGAATATGGATGCCCTTTGATGCTTCCAGCTAAAGTGCCAGCGAAAGAATGAAAACAACCTGCATTCCAAAAGGAGAGTACGGCGGCGCTCCTCTCCGATAATGGGAATGTAAGGGAGTTGTCCCCTGATTAAGCGCAGGATGTGCCAAGGATGTGAGCCCTTCATGAGGCCTTCTTAAGGGGAATTAGGCGATAAATTTCCCCTTCCAAGAAGCCACCCTTTGGAGGTCCATAACAGCGGCAAGTAGCAGAGCGCGGCGCCTCTTGAGGACTGACGTTCCTCTCGTTGCTCGCGTTGCTCTTGCTGGCCTGAATGAAAGCAGCATGCTCTTGCATGCAGAGTTCCGTGTCAGCCCTCAACACTAGCTGCGTAGACATACATACTAGCCAAATGCTTCGAGAGTGATCCCCATTCGAGCTGACACGGAGTTCAATTTTCCTTCTTGCTGCTCATCAAATCTTCTCTGTGGACAGGATCACGCAAGTTGGGTTGGCGCCTTGACCATCTTCTGGCACAGGTGACGTACAATCCAGTGGACAAACATTCTCCGCTGTTCGGTGGGTCTGCAAGAAAACGCTCAAGGCACTTGCCTCAGAGTTGCTCTGCATGGTTAAAACCTGTGGTCAATGAAGGCCCGATTGGTTCTATGAATTCTCTTTTGACAAGCCCTGAACCGCAAGATGACACGGACCTTTGGACTGAAAGGGGCACCTGGCTTCCATGAAATCTTGCATGTTCAACCGACTTGGCAACAAGGTCATAGTCATTGTGATAAGTGATAAGGGAACTAATCCCAGTCCCATTTACTCCTCTACAGATTGACATGAAACCAACAACAAAAGGAACCCCCTTTTGTCGCGGCAGCTCCATTTGGGAAATGGAACCCCCCGTGTGTGTTCCATGCTTAATTGTCGCGTATGTGGTTGTAGCTTATAACCTTTTAAGTGGGTTGAACATCGTTTCATCTCAGCTGAGGCCTCGCAGCTCTGCATCGTAGATGCGGCGCCGCTCGGGGTCTCCCAGCACATGGTACGCCTGAAACGGGGTCCAAATGACCAGCTTCCCCAAGAGGACATGGGACAATCTGGCAGGGAAATCGCCCCAACGGGCTTTTGTACGGGATTTGTTTCGGGCTTCCCCCAAAAGTAGGGGGACCCCCCAAAATGATGGTTTTCCCTTTGAAAGCGCACGTACCTATTGCTATTGCTAATTAACCATCGCAGGCACCTCTTTCCTTTTTAGACCCCCCCCCCGGGCCACCCATTTTGAGGCTTCCCCAAAAATGAGACAAACCCACATGCACCGTTTTTGAGAACCCCCCCCAAAAGAAAAGCTCAGGTGATATCCCCAACAGCATGCGGTGCTCTTGTTAGTGCTCGCACCACCCCGCAGCCCTTGCAGAACCTTGTGGGAACCCTCGTTCGTGGAACCCTGGTGGAACCCTGGTGGAACCCTGGTGCAACCCTGGTGGAACCCTCGTGGAACCCTCGTGGAACCCTCGTGGAACCCTCATGAAACCTTACCTCAGGGCCGCCCCGGACCACCCCGGAGCCTATCTGGGCTGAGACCCCAAAGCTTTCAGCTGTTGCCACTTTTGAGAAACCCCCAAGAAAATTGAGAAACCATGAGAAACCACTCAAAAAAACATAAAACCTGGCACCAAAGGTTGGGCGGTTTGGTGGGGGGGGTGGTTCCGGTGCCTCTTGGACCTCCTGGAAGCTTGCAAGGCGCCCGCCCCGGTCCGGGTGCAGCTGCTGCGCCAGGGCCAGGTAGGCCTCCCATGCGTCTGCTTTTTGTTTTATTGATTTTATATATTGTATGATGTGTATGTATCTATATTATGTATCTATATATATATATGTCGTGTTCTCAAAACCATGGTTGGTGTTCAACAAGTTGGGGGTTGGTCTCTCAAAATGGGGCGTTCATGTCCTGCGCTTGTTTGTTGCCTGCCGCCAGACGCTACCTTCGATCAGCTTGACTGCGCTCACTTCGGAACCGATTGTTGGAATGCATCCAGTTTGTGAACAAGGCTCAGCTGGTTCATATGCTTGGAGTTTCGTACGTGCAACAAATACGCTCTGTTTTTGCTCGGCGCAAAGCCGGCCTTCATGGATGGTGCTGTTTGTTCCCCTACACACATGTGTGGCGGTGATTGGACATCGCCATGACTTTCCTATCTTCTGCCTATGCACATGTGAACTTCGCTGGTGTTACTTCACGCGGATGGCTCTTCTCCGCCCTGAATGCCGATTGCGTTTTTGCGCACAGATACAGCTGACGCAGCAACAAATTGACACTTGACTGAGACTTTGGAATCGTGTGGAGTAGGTCAATCAGGGACAAAGTGCCCCGGTTTCTCGCGCTCTGGGACGGACTTGGCTATAAAGGGGACGAAAAAAGGAGGCGTCCCGTTGAACCAACCTGAACATGGTAACTACCCTCAAAACAAGAAACACACACACACACAGACACACACACTGGGAATGCCACGTCGGCAGTCAAACACCAAACGTTCAAACACGTAAACATGAGATGAAATGTTGCAAGTTAGCACTGAACCGTGCAAAGTCAGTGGCCTTAAGGGCGATTGTTAGGGGTGAGCCCTCCAGCTGCCCGCGACTCAGGCAGGTACGTTTCACGAAAAGTATGTGGGGTCTTCGTTGGCAGCCGCCCACATACTCTTCCGGCTGCCCCCTGCCGGCATGCACGAATTGCACGGATTTGACAAATCGGGGTACATACACGAACGTAGCTGAAAGCTTCTTGGTCTGGGGCAACCGCCGCAAACCTCTGTGCGTCAGGCGAATGCGTCCACTGATGTCTGCTGTGAACCGATAGGTCAGTAACGCCGTTCACGACAAACGTAGCTGAAAGCCACCTGGTCTGGGGCAACCGCCGCAAACCCGTTCACTGCTGGCGTGCATGAATTCCACGGATTTTGACAAACCTGGTTCTGCAGGTGGTTTGTACTGCATACAAATACACACACACAGACACAGACACAGACACAGACACAGACACAGACACAGACACAGACACAGACACAGACACAGACACAGACACAGACACGCACGCAACACAACACAACTCAACACAACACAAAACAACACAACACAACACAACACAACACAACACAGATGGACACAACACAACGCAACGCAACGCAACGCAACACAACACAACACACCACACACACACACACACACGTGTCTCCCAGACAACTCGCGCTGTGGTTCGAGAAGCATAGATTGCTGGCAAACGCGCCTTTGACCGTTGTTGAGTAGCACAGGGCAAGAGTGGTTGCTCCATGTTCAGTTGCTTTCAAGCGTTGTTTTTCAACCTGACACCAGAGAAGTAGAATGGCAGACCGGCGCACACTGCCCCACATCAATCCTGCAACACAGGAATGCAATGACGCGAATGATGGCGGATGAATCGACCCGAGTGGGATGCTGGGCTCGCGTAGTTCATGGGTCCATAAATGTGAGAAATCCTCCACATGGAGCTTGTACCCCAGGTGCGCTTTGTTTTGCGGTTCTCTCAGATCTGCCAGCGGGCTTGGAAGTTGATTTGGGGCTGGGATTGATGTCCTCTTGCTTAAAGGAAAGCGGGGGTTGTCTGCTTTAAAGACTCATAATCATGCTATGGATGGTTACAAAATTCGAACAAAACGCACCAGTTGGGATGGAGGAAAACCCAACAATTACTGCGATGAACCACCAAAAACTTGGCGGGTGTTCCTTTTGGCTTGCCTTGAAAGCCACAAAAAAAAAATACCAACTCAAACAAAGACACCCCCTTACTGTGGCTGCACCAGTGACTTGGTGGTTTGTTCCATTTTTTATCGGGGTTCATCTATCCTAAGTGCAGGAGTACGTGGGACCCACGGTACGCATATTGGTTGACAAACCGCCTCAGAACCATCCGAATCGCCTTCCGAATCTCCGCAGAGGAGGCTGTGCTGGGCAGCTTCAGCGCCGCGTAGTGCGCCATCGACCAGAAATGGGCAGGCGAGCCTTTCCTTTTTGGACGTGAAAGGTGCCCTTGTCATGTTGAAAAAAAAAAAAACGTCTTTCTTAATTTTTCTTTAACCTTCTTCAATGGAGGACAACTCACCACTGTGAGCCCTATTCCTACGGGCCACTGGCATTCGGGGCGGAGCTGGTGCTAAACGCGCAGCTATACGGGATTTGTGCCATCTATTTTTGTTCGGTGGAGAAACTCTGTAATCCTGCGGTGTGAGTGATGCCCTGCGTATCTCAATGGGTAACGAGCTCGAGCAATGTGCTTCAACTTCCGGCTGATGCCCCCGGACGAAGAAATAGGCTTCGCATAAACAAATAAATAAATAAATAAATAAATAAATAAATACATACATAAATAAATGTGTATATATATGTGCATACATATGCACATTCAATATACCCGTTACCATGGAAAGACCCATGGCACGTGTGTTCACAAACTAGACACACCCAGCCAACATGGCACTCACTTCTGCACGCTTCAAATCCATCCAGCTCGGGCGCCGGCTCGTCCAAGGAGCGGTTGAACCAGTACTCCAAGTCCTCGCATGGCAGAGTTCTCAGCCACCTGGGTGTTTCTTTCTTTAGGGACCCTCCAAAATGGTTTTCCGTTTGGTTTCCCTTTAACACCACCAAAAAGGGGTACCAACCCACAAAAGGACAGACTCACCTAAAGAACCAAATCATCTCGCCAATGGTGCTGCAGGCGGCTGAGCTGCAAGGAGTCCCTCCCAAACCAAGTCAGGCCCACCCAATGGGCCAATGCCCTGTTTGCAGGTTGACACTCTCTGTTCGCCCTGCGCACAATTGACGCACTGCACACCGCAACCCAAGCCTGACGCTTCGCCAGTGCGATGGCCTGCGGGGAAGCAAATTGGTGGCCAACATGGCATGCATTGCATGCTGCGTTGGGCGCCGTGATTTACAAAATGCACAGGTCAAACACAGCAGGAAAAGGACCAGTGTGCTAAGCTAGAAGCACCGGGGTTGGCATTGTGTTCTTTGCTGCAGTCGTCCAGGTCGGCGACTTCGTTGTCCCCCCACCGGCCTTCAACACATCCTTAATCTAGGGGTACCTTCCCCATTCTTTCCGGGGATCCTTCTTTTCAGGAAACCATCAAAACACACGGGAAACAGCCGGTTTTTGAAAAGAACGATGGTTGAAAAGAATGGGGAATCAACCCCTAGAATTAACCAAGCAAAGAAGAGCGCAAGCTCTCATTTGACCAAAAATGTTCCAGGGGCCCTGCTTGCAGGCAAGGCTTCTTGCAAAATGTTCAGGCCACCCTCCAATCAAAAAGAAACGACAAGCAGCTTGACGTTAGGAACAGTGGCTGCATTCGCGCCTCCCACATCCTGGGAACTAGCTGGGCAATGTCGTAGTAGTCCAGCGCACCCTAGCGAAAATGCGTCCCCACGGTCAAAGGCGGCTTTTGAACCCGGCCAAGCAAATGGGACGTCCGCTCGACGGCCAAGCAACCCTTAATTACAGGCTTTGGGCCAGCAACCAACTCAGGGTTCCCCATTTATGTTTCAGCCATACTGATGGGACAAAATGCGCAAAACGCACCAGTTGGCATGGATGAGACCCGAATTGAAACCACCTGGTGCCTGGGAACGAACTGCTGGCCTGGCGTCGTTGTGACCCCTGCAGCATCGCCATGATGGCACGCTTCTCCTGAAAGATCCCCCGAAAACCGTTGCATCACTCGGTTGATTGCTATTATCCACGTGTCCCGTAAGTCCAATTGTTGGAATCCGTCTTTTGCGAAATGGATCCTGGTTTGGAAGTAAAGCTTGCGATGTGATATAGCAGTGGTTTACACGGGGGCTTATTCATCATTTCCCATTCTGCCATTCCCAAAAGGGTCACCCTCAAAACAGACACCCCAAGATGCAGGCAGAAGCTCAATTCCATGCCCCGTACGCAGCAGCTTGAATGAAAGTGCGGTACACAAGATTTGCACGGGAAAGAGGCAGCCAACGGCTGAATCAACATCTGGAAACGCAATCGAGTTGTGACTTGTGGGTATTCAAAACGCATCTGGCCACAAGCAAGCTCGGTACAACTCGATATGCCCTGATTCCAAAGCGAAGAGAGAATGGATTTGGTATGCTTCAAGCCAACAAGCATCGCATAATACGACGGGCCAAACAATCACCAAGATGTTGTGATGGTGCTATGATCATGACTTAATGGGATTCAAACTACCCCGTGACCCTTTCAGATCATTGAGGCAGTTTGCCTCCAATTGGTGGTTTGGTTTGAAAGTTAGGGGGTGGCTTGTCATTCATCTTCTGTAAGCACCACACATTCAAGTCTGAATCCAAGCCACCAATCCAAATAACCAACTGCCAAGGGGTACCTTCCCCATTTGGCTTCCAAAAGAACTTGGGTTCAAACCCCCAAACTGCCAGTCCAAACCACGAAATAAGGGGTACCTGAAACTGAGGCTTGCCTGACTCTAAAACTGTTTGTCAAAAATACCTCACGCAGCCCTCCAGCGTCCTGTGGCAGGGTGGGCTGAACCCCAATGTCTGCCAGGCAGGATCGAACGTCCCGCATGTGCAGCTCCCCTGGGCCGGGTGTTCGGGTGCAACGGTGGCTCGCAAAAAGGATAGGGGGATCTTGTTGGATGGTTCTATGGGACATCCAAGGACACCAATAGCCTGAAATTCTGAAAGGGTAAGAAAGGGTCGAGTTTTTTTTTTGTTACAATCTTGTGTGTTTTTTTTTGTTGTTTTCCGTCTGGCTAGTAAAATGCTGCATTTTACAGCTTTGTCTCACGATATGTACGTATGTTCCATCAGCCCGTCAACATCATCAGCATCGTTTTCAACATCCCCCGCATGTCCAGCCAACATAGCCAGCATCGCCAGCAAATCGAGGGCCTTGGCTTCCTACATCCTCAGCATCATCAGTTCCTCTCCGGCAAGGTAGGTAGGCATTTATGTATGCATGTTAAAAAGCAGCCCCTTCAATCTCTGCCAAAAGTCCAAAAAGTGGCGCGGGGGTTGGGGGGCGGCAGCCTCCCCCATGATGATTGAAACAGTGATGATTCAATTAGGGGCGCATCTTTATCTCTGCCAAAAGTCCAAAAAGTAGCGGGGGTTGGGGGGGCGGCAGCCCCCGCCATGATGATCAAAAAAGTGATGATTCAATTAGGGGCAAAGAATCTAAAAAGTAGCTGTCCAGAGAGGAACTGGCGATGCTGAGGATGGACGAAGCCAAGGCCAAAAACCAACTGGGAAAGCAGATGCGAAAAGCCAAAGCCGCAAAAGCCGCATGAACCAAACAAAAAGCCGCAAAGGCCCAACAGAGAGGAACTGTGAATGCAGAGGATGGGTGGCTTTTCGGCTTTTTGGCTTTTGTGGCTTTTACGTGAGTTTATGCTGTGGCGTTTGTGTCCTTTCATTTCGCACCCTGAAAACAAGCATAAAACTCAAGAAAAAAATGAAAAAGAAATGGCCCTACTTCAGAATTGACTGGCGTCCTAACGAGCAGAACGGAGCAACTGTGGTCCGCAGAAACAAACTCCGTGCCCAATAGGTGGCTCACCTTGCATGGTCAGAGTCCTGGTGCTTGCAGCATGTTCTAACAGCCACCCAATTTATTAAATCAGTCCGTATGTCCTTGATTTACAGGCAGACATCATGCAAGAAACATAGCAAGGTTCCCCCCAATGCCCGCAACCTCCCGGCCAAAGAGTGACACATCAAGATGCATGCCACTACTTGCTGGTGCTCAGGGAATGAGAAAATGAACCTGGAGGTTCCCTTGAAGGAACCCATAGCGGCTGGTTTACAGGGGTTCCCTGCCTGCCGCACCAGCAAGACTACGCGTGCCGCGCGCGAATTTTCAGCCCTCGGCCTGTCTCCTCCACATCATATCTGCGGAAGGCTTCCAGAAGGCGATCGGCCTGTCAGGAGTCTCTGCCTTAAGCCTCGACCCGGAAAACCTCAAGATTCAGAAAGCTAGCATCTGGAAGCAAACTGCATAGACCGTAGACCCCCAAAATACTGAGGGGAAGCCCTTTCCCTCGACACACCATGTTCTTCTTTCGGCGCAAACGCGTGCACGTCTCTCATGGCCGCGTTGATCTTTTCGTCCCGGACTCGTTGAAACGAGCGTAACGAGCTCCGCTCCGCCCTACGGGTCGTCGCGGTTCCCCTGTAGGCCATTCTCGTCCTGGCACATTCCACGCGGAAGATACAACCATGCACTCAAAGCAAAATTTGCCGTCTGTAACAGGCCATGCAGTGCGGCGCGAAGGTCCGTGATCTGATCTTTGGTGCGGCGTCAAATCCAAGCGACCCTTTGCCTGCTTTCACCCGCGACAGGCCACGTTCCACCTGCATTCTGAAAACACTGTCGCAGCGGACGTGGTGTTCCCCGGCTGAACTTCCACAAACAAATCGATGTCAACATTCAGATTGGTCCTGCTCCTCAGAGTCCAGCGCGTGCCATCCCTCAGGCACGCCACCTCCATCCTGCATGCGGCAAGGCCATGCTGCAAGGCCATGCTTACCAGCTTCCACGGTCCCTTCATGCAGGAGTTTGCCAATATCTTTGGCAATATTGGCGAAAAAGCCACAATCTCGGGACAGAAAAGTTTCATCCTGGTGATATGGGTAAGTGGCCCAGAGAGCAAGAGTAAATGCCAATACCTTCAGCATTCCTCTTCCCGCAAGGCACGTGTCCCACTGAACCGGATGCTAAGCTGACAAAAAGCCTTGCAGCCGGCAGGAATCCCCAAGTAAGGAGCCTTCTCATGAAGCATAACTCAGGCTCACGGGCACCGGGGAAAAATCCGGTTGGCTATAGGGAAGCGAATATGCGAAAGGCAAACCCACAGACACGAAGCCAAGGAGACCTCGGGGCAGCCAAAGGACAGGGACAAAGGGAAACCCTTAACATCCGAGCTCCTCAAGCTCGTCTGCACTCCAGATTGGAACCTCCACATTGAAGCGCTCCATCTCCTTGCCATGATATCCGAGGCTCACCCTAGTTTGTTTAATCTTGCTTGTAACATATGTTTTTTTTGGAGACATAGTTCGATGATATTTCAGGCGGTGAATTGGGGACTCTTTTCCAAAAAGCAGGCCCGGTACAGCACCTCCGCCCTCTCGTGGCCATGGGCCGAAATTGGTCTGGCAAAATGGACTTGTAAACGCAAGGGCTTGGTGTTCAATGAGTATCTCGTAGGTTTTGGCTGAATCACATCAAGCTGTTCCGCCTCAGCGACATTCTCCAGCAGTGTGTGGGTTCCGCCTCGCCCTTTTCAGTCCACGCAAAGAAAAACAGGCCATCACGTGGGTGCCACTTTGTACGTGCACGCGCGTGTGGAACCCCCATATAACAATAAAAGAAGCGATGCGCAACCATTGGATCGTACTGAGCAGGCTGCTTGGATCAAGGTAGCTAGAATGCCAGTGTGGACAATTGTGTGGCCCTGTTTGCGGGCTCGTTTTCTCCGTTTTCCCGCAGTCATCCCGGAAGCTGACATGGTATGAAGGATCCTGTGATGTTCCAGGCAAAGGACATGTGTGTCTCCTTGTCCCAGAACCATTTTTGGTGGAAGGGTAATACCAAACTCGTCAAAATCCAAGGCACCTCGAAGTAAGTTTGGAGCAGCGCCTTTGGTTCTTTGGCCATGGAGGAGGCTGTAGCCCTAGTCTCCATTAAGCCAGGCGCCGCGGGATTTTGGGATTTCGCACCGCTCCTCCGAGTCATGCCCGTAGACGTCGGCGATGCTTTGGCGGCAGGTGTCAGCGCAAAAGCCACCAAGGGCATCTGCGTCACTACCATCCTCGACCGGATGCCCGAACGTCCATGTCCGGAGCGGCTAGCGCTGGGGATGGTGTTTTTTTCCGACCTGTCCATGGTCTTTTTTTGACCTGGGTATTTTGTTTAACATGATTCAAAGTTGTTGTTGACCTCCGTTAGCGCTTTGTCTAGCCTATAGCTGCCTCTGCAAATGGGATTGCGCGATGTGGGAAAAACAGATACTGATTGCTGCTTGCCAGGAATGGTCAAAGCAACAGCTCGTTGCAAGAGTTTGTAAAACTTTCCTGGGCTACTGCAGATTTCCATGACTTCCAAAATAGGGACTCTTGCCGGCCTAGCAACACGGAGGTGGCAGAGCACCCAACCATGAACTGCCTCAAGGTAGTTCAGGGAGGCTACAGGGGTCGCAAGATGCAGAACATGGAACAAGGTTTGTATCAGCTGGCTTCACCTTCACTTAACCAAAACAAACACACAATTACGGAGGGTGCAATCAAACTAGCCCCTTCATCCTGTTTCTGCCTGCTTCCGTCTGACTGAACCGAACATTCATCCTACATGGCAGGGCTGGATGATCCAACCCCATGATTAAGCACGTGCCAACCACCTGTTTCAACAATCTCCTTTTGGCTCTCCTTTGAATTGAACACTTCTGGTTGTCGAAACAAACTTTGCCGACTCCAGACAGAGTTGAATTGAGGTGGAGAGGCCATCAGAGTCTCAGGCCGCGACCACGTCGAAAAAGGCGGCCTTGGAACAAAGGAACCTGGGAAAGCAGGGTGCTTCTCAACACTCTCTCTGAACAGCGCGGTTGATGTGGCTTTGAGAGGGGGTCAGTGCAAAACAAAATCCGGGTACCACAATTGTACTGGAAGAGCGGGGAAGTCGCGGCAAAAACACGGAATCGTCCTTGCGGATCTTTCACGGAGGCACTCAGCCAAACACCAGTCACCAACGGCACAACGGCTCACAAGGACCGTTTGATCAACTCGCAGCGGCAGGCAGCTACGGAGAGGTACAGAGAGATGCACACAAACAAATACCATCAGCCAGGCAAACACGGAGACAGGCAAACACGGCCAACCTAGCCAGCGCAAACAAACAAAGCAAACAAGGCCAAAGACCGCCTTGTAGAAGTCAGTCACGTCGCGCTCAGTGGAACGAATTGTCGGGCTTTGAAATCCTTTGAGGCAGGAATCCCAGCTTCAAGAAACTTCTGAACTAACAATGGCTGTCACGCAGTCCTTGGCATGTCACGGCCAAGATGTGGGGAAGATGACCTCTGGGAGCTGTCCCTGCTCCTTTCCAACGAAATCGACACTCTAGATTCGCTTGCTCTTCCACCTGCAGCCGCCATGTTTCAACAATCAAACCGCTTGGCTTGGCAAACGCCCGAAGGCTTCCCCGAAAACCAAGCTGGTCCAAGGAGCGTCTTTACGCGGCAAAAGTCGGGACGCTCGTCGTAGATGCTGCAGGTGCGCTGGTTGAAGTCAAAGTGCTTGCACCAGCCATCTTCCTGGGATGGACTACGGCCTACAACTCATAAACTGGCCCCTATTCGACTTTGGGGCCGAGTGGCGCTGAGTCTTTCTAAAACAAGACCGAAAAAGAGACCCCCAATTTTGACAAACTTTCTGCTGGTAGGTGATGTCATCGTCACCGCCCATCAAGCTCAGCCAAACTGCCCGGGAGCCAAGCGCTGGCTTCTTTTTTGCTCGCGCTCATTCGCTACCAAGCCGCACCCGGCAGGGTCCGGAAGATCCTCGCGGGAATCGAGCTCTACAAAGGCTTCCAGAGGAGAAAAGAAAATTGGGTTTGTTTGCACTTGGCTGGAACTAGGACCCCAGCAAAAAAATATCATTTTCTGCCTGGTATCATTTTTTGCCTGGTTAGTGGGAAACAAAGGGGATCCCAAAAAAGCAAAAAAAAATGGGAAACTAATTCTGGGGAAGTGCAGAGTTTGGGGCACGGGTCCTTCTCATTCTTTCCAGACCAAGACCAACAGTTCTCAAAATCTCCCTCCGTCGCCCCTATGCGCGACGTCTCGCTCCTGAGCTGCTCTTCGCTCAGCAGGTCCTTCAAAAAAGGCCTCTCCTGAAGCTTGGCCGCGGGCGTCCACCTTTTGATTGCCCTTGTGGGGAAATGTTCACGCGGTGAACTCCAGAAAGAGTTGCAATTGTGTCGTCCTTTTTGCGGAGGGTGGCAAATGGAGACAATAATCATAAACACCTTTTGAGCCCCCCTCTTTGGCGAGTTTCCTTGAGTGATGTGTTTGGGTCGGATTTGTTGGGGGGGAACGTAGCTTGAAAGCTCAACAAGGAAAGGGAAGGCTTCGACATCACACTCAAAGGGCACTCAAATACTGCATGGTCTGAGCGGCATGGAGGAAGACCTTTATTTTTCAAGTGACTCACGTAGACGCTTATTCTTCAAGTGACTCACGTAGACAAAACAAAAAACGGTGCACGCCTTCCCTACACCGTCACACTTCTTAATGTTGGTGGTTGGTGAGGGTACTTCTTTCCAGGTGGTTGGAAGGGAAACAAGAAGGGAACCAACCATTTCGGTGGTCTGCTATTACATATGCCCACCACATCTCTCAGTCCCCGTTCCAGAGCCACAAAAATGCCTTCAAATCCGACAATATGTTCCAAACAAATTGAAGTTCCACCCAAAAGATTCCCCACGGTTAGAGGAAGTTTCTTTTGGGGGCACCCCACCTTTTTGGCTTCCATGCTAATCTGGAGTTCCGCTACAATAACAACCTCAAAAATGCCCTCTCAGTGGTTTCAAGCCAGAACTAAATTTCGCGTATCCCGGCATCGTTTTTGAAGAAGAAAAAGCCCAATCATGCCAGCCCTCAACACGGGACCCTGCAAGGACATGGAAATTCATGCCCACCAACCACTTAGGCAGTTGTTTGTCAACCTGTCTCGCCTCCTCGGTTCCCAGCAGGCAGCAGGCGCCACACCCAGCCACCGAATTCTTGCTCGGCAGCATCAAATAGCTGCGTCATACCGGACGGTGCGGCAACATCGCTGTGGACCGCGATTGCTTGACCACCACCTTTTTTGATCGCTTCGACGGTCTGATTGGCACCAGCTTTATCGCTTGAGTAATTTACGACGATTGCGTGGCCGTCTTGCGCAAGGCGCTGAGCGATGGCTGCACCGATCCCCTTGCTGGCACCAGTGATAATTGCGGTTTTGGACGGTTGTATCATGTTGAACTCCTTTGTGTTGTCAGAGGAGATAGGCGAATATAAAGTACAGATAATCCCCGGAAATTTGGAATAACAATTCGGAAATAACGAACAATGATAGATCGACTTGAGACCCTGAAACTCTTTGTCAGAATTCTGGAACGCGGCAGTTTCACAAAGGCCGCTGCTGATTTGAACATTCCCAGATCAACAGCCAGTGAAGCAATCCAGCGACTTGAGCGCGATCTGGGGAGCCGATTGCTTGAACGCACAACCCGCCACATCGCGCCAACGCCAGATGGGGACGCCTACTATCGAAGATGTGTGTCAATTCTGGCTGATCTGGAAGACGCCGAAGGGGCTTTGCGCGGGCATGAACCATCCGGCCTTTTGCGCATTGACGCGCCCGGCACTTTGACACGGAAATTTTTACTACCGCACTTACATGAATTTTTGACGCGACACCCAAAGCTCACGTTGCAACTTGGACAGACAGAACGGCTGGTAGATCTGGTGCGCGAAGGCGTTGATTGCGTCATCCGTGCAGGAGACCCAGAAGACAGCAGCATGATCTCACGACGCCTTGGCAGTTTGGACGAAATCACCTGCGCCAGCCCCGACTACCTTGCAGCATTCGGCGTTCCAAAGTCCGTTGCGGACCTCGAAGGCCATAAGATGGTTGGCTTTCTGTCATCGCGCACAGGCGCTGCAATGCCGTTAGAGTTCAAGACGGGCAAGCAACTTGAAACAGTCACCTTGCCAGCTACCGTGATTGCCAATGACGCAGATACTGTCCATCAATTGGCCCTAGATGGGTTTGGCCTTGCGCAAGCACCAATGTACCGGTTTTCCGAAGACCTTAAATCAGGGCGGCTTGTAGAAGTCCTGCCAAAGGCACCACCTCCGCCAATCTCTTTGGCAGCCTATTATCCGCAAAACCGACAACTCTCACCGCGCGTTCGGGTTTTTCTGGATTGGGTCGTGAGCATATTCGACGAAGCAGTATTTTGAATACTGACTTAGCCAAATCGAACAGCAGCCATTCGTGCAGACGCAGCGAAAGGCAGGAAAGTCCGCGTTGCTTCCGTTCGTTTTGGCCGCAACAAAAGCCCGCTTTCCGCCCAACCTGTGAATTCACTGCGTCCAAGATGAGTGTCGGCTTTTAGGGTGTTACCTCAGGACGTTGAAATGCAGACTTGGGGGCGTATAGCAGCCAATAATGCTGTACGTATCTTTCGCCACTTTGGGCTCTTCTGTTCGTACAAGGTGCTTCGATCCGCGAGACATTACCGGATTTTACCCTAGCGAAAGGTCGCCGCGGTAAACTGGCTGAAACATCATTCAGACGAGATACTGATGCCGTCCTCCAGCCCTGCCGCACTCGATATTCTCAATCTCAAAAAATGCTTTGGCGAACCCGCCGTAAACGATCTTTCCCTGACAGTGCGTGCGGGAGAATTCTATGCCCTGCTCGGCCCGAACGGCGCAGGCAAGACAACGACGCTGCGGATGGTGGCGGGACTGCTCGAGGCTGATGCGGGCTCCGTCAAGGTCTGTGGCATCGACGCTTTTGCGGACCCGATTGCCGCCAAGCAGGTCCTGGCCTGGGTTCCGGACGAACCCATGGTCTACGACAAGCTGACACCGCTCGAATATCTTGAGTTTGTGGCAGGCCTCTGGAGCATGGAACCGGACCTTGCGCGTTTCAGGGCCGATACTCTGCTCGACTCCTTCGGACTTGCGTCTCATTCCAATGAACGTTGTGGCGGGTTCTCCAAGGGGATGCGTCAGAAAGTGGCGCTTGCCGGTGCCCTGATCCACGAACCGCGTTTGATAATCCTCGACGAGCCGCTCACCGGACTTGATGCAGGGTCTGCGCGGCAGGTGAAGAAGGTGCTGTCCGGCCTTGTTGCGCAGGGCGTGTCGATCGTCATGACGACGCATATCCTTGAAGTCGCGGAGCGGATGGCTGACCGGATCGGGATCATTGCGCGCGGACAGCTCGTTGCCGAAGGCACGCTGGAAGAGTTGCGCGAACGAGCGAGCGCCGACGGCAATTCCCTGGAGGACATTTTCCTCAAAATCGTGGGCGGCGGCTCCGAAGGCGGCGCACAAACGAGCAAAGCAGATTACCCTGACGAGAAGGTGGCATGAGCGCACTCGCGGCACATTCCGCCCTGGTCCGTTTTTCAAGGCATGAATTGCGACTTGCCTGGCGCGACTGGGCCTGGATGTTTTCGGGCTGGCGCAACACCAGCCTGCGGCGCGCACTGATCGGCATGGGCATGTTCTATGCGATCATGCATTTGATCGCGTACGCCGTGCTTTCTCCCTATTTTACCACGGGGATCATGCTCGATCAGACCACGCAAGCAATGCTTTCGGTCACTGTCCTGCTCAGCTTCACCATGATGCTGTCGCAGGCGATGGAATCGGTAACGCGCGCGTTCTACGCCCGCGATGATCTCGACCTGATTCTGTCTTCACCCGCGCCCTCCCGTGACCTGTTTCTTGTGCGCATCGTCATGATGGCTCTGACAAGCTGGGTGATGTCGGCACTTGTCATGTCTCCGTTCCTCAACGTTGCCGTGGTGCTTGGCGGGCAGCATTGGCTTGCGGGATATGTGGTTCTCCTTTCAGTATCGCTGAGCGCAACAGGAGCAGGTGTGTTGATCACGCTCGCGCTGTTTCGAACGGTGGGCGCGCAGCGTACGCGCCTCACTGCGCAAATACTGGCTGCCATTGTCGGTGCGGCCTTCCTGATCGGGATGCAGGTGGTTGCAATCCTGTCCTTCGGGTCGATCTCCCGGTTCACTCTCTTCGACCCGGCCTTTCTGGCGAACCATGCGCCGTCTGCAGGTTCCCCATGGTGGTTTCCCGCCCACGCTGTGGCCGGACAGACCAATGCCGTTATTCTGATGTTTGCAGCCTCCGTCCTGTTTTTTGCGATGGGAGCCTGGCTTGGCGCGGTTCAGTTTCGCCGCATTGTTGTGTTGGCACTCGGTGTCACGGAAAAGCGCGCGCGCGGACGCGCATCCGAACGGGCCTTTCGCAGTTACTCGCCGTTCGGCGCGCTCGTTCATAAGGAACTCAGTCTGATCTTCCGCGACCCGTGGCTGGTTTCCCAGACGCTGATGCAGGTTCTCTATCTTATCCCGCCGGCTGTCATGCTCTGGGTCAGTTTTGGCGAGAACACCGAGATATCCGTGATTATCGCTCCCGTTATTGTTATGGCGGTCGGCCAGCTTGCCGGCGGCCTTGCCTGGCTGACCATCTCCGGTGAAGATGCCCCCGATCTGATCGCAACGGCCCCCATCTCCCTGTTTACACGCCTCTGGGCGAAAGTGTTGTCGGTCCTGACGCTTATCGCCACAATACTACTGCCGATTGCTCTGTGCCTGGCGCTCATATCGTTATGGGGGGCAGTGGTCACCTTTGCCGGCGCGATGATCGCAGCAGCAAGTGCAATCCTGGTTCAACTCTGGTTTCGATCTCAAGCCGAACGCACAACCTTCCGGCGCCGGCAGGTCGCTTCGAAGGCCTCGACGCTCGCGGAGGCCGGTGCGTCCATTTCCTGTGCGGCGGGCACGGCACTGATCGCGGCGGGGAGCCCGCTGGCGCTTCTGCCTGTCGTCCTGCTTTTGATTGTGCTTGGGATCTCCCGGAGTATCCGTCCGAGGCATGACGCAAAATTTTAAGGGTTTACGCGCCGGATTGGGCTAGACAGCAAACGCAAGTGCGTCCATGCGTCCACAAGTGATCAAGCCCAAGGCCGCAGCGAGGATGAGTTTGGTCCGATAATGCCGGCCGTCCAATTAGACGCTTGTTCTTTGACCAGTATTGGTGCCAGTTTCTATAGATAGATTCGGGAGGACATCTCTGTGTTTCACGGCAAGGTACTGGTCGCCCAGGGAGGCGGTCCAACGGCGGTCATCAACCAGTCCATGGTTGGGGCGGTCCTGGAATCACGCAAGTTCCGCTCCGTCGAGTTGATCTACGGTGCCGTGCACGGCGTGCGCGGGATACTGGACGAGGATTTTTACGATCTGACCCAGGAGACCACCCACAATCTGGAACTGGTGGCAAACACACCGTCTTCGGCGCTTGGCTCGACGCGCGACAAACCGGACCTGAAGTATTGCCAGGAAATCTTCAAGGTCCTGCGGGCGCACAAGATCGGTTATTTCTTTTACACCGGCGGCAACGATTCCTCGGACACGGTTCGCATCGTGAATGATGAAGCGCGCAAGGCAGACTACAATCTGCGCTGCATCCATATTCCGAAAACCATCGACAATGACCTGGTCGAGAACGACCACACGCCAGGCTTTCCCTCAGCCGCGCGGTATGTGGCTCAAGCATTCATGGGCATCAATCTCGACAATGCGGCGCTGACCGGCATCTATATTGGCGTTGTCATGGGGCGCCATGCCGGTTTTCTCACCGCCGCATCGGCGTTGGGAAAGAAATTCTCCGATGATGGTCCACATCTCATCTATATGCCCGAGCGCACCTTCGACATCGATCGGTTCATCGGGGACGTCAGGCAGGTGTATGAACGCTACGGGCGCTGCGTCGTTGCCGTCAGTGAAGGCATCCATGACGGCTCGGGTGAGCCGATCATCGCCAAGCTGGCCAAGGAGGTCGAGCGCGATGCACATGGTAATGTGCAGTTGTCCGGAAGCGGCGCCCTGGCCGATCTGTTGACGCAGAAGGTCAAGGAGGAACTGCAGATCACGCGGGTCCGGGGTGACACGCTCGGCTATATCCAGCGAAGCTTTGTCGGATGCGTTTCCGATGTTGACCAGAATGAAGCCCGAGAGGTCGGTGAAAAGGCCGTCCAGTACGGGATGTTCGGCGATCGCGACGGATCGGTGACGATAAAACGCACCGGCCACTACTCGGTGGATTACGAACTGGTGCCGCTGGAAATGGTCGCCGGAAAGACCCGCACAATGCCCGACGAATTCATAACGGCTTCCGGTCACGATGTTACAGACGAGTTCCGGATGTATCTTCGCCCCCTTTTGGGCAAGGGCATGCCGGACGCCCATCGCCTTCGTCCGAACAAGGTGCCGAAGATCCTGGCAGCCTCGTCATAGGAGACGGCACTCGCGCGGGCGGTTCCGGACTTTTTCTGCTCGGTGAATGAACGCCAGGTCAGCGGACATTGCGGTCAGTTGAATGGTGTCTGCAATGGTTGAAACTGCTGTTGGGGTCAGACGTTCAAAACCTTCCTGTGCTGAGGTGTCGAGCTCGCCGCCGACCCCAACTTGAGTCATTGGCTGACAACTTTCCATTGCTTCAGCGAGGCATCGATCTCATCGCAGGTTCCCAAAGTGAGCGGCCGTTTCACCCAGGGACCCGCTGGGACGGTTTCCGCAGCGACCGCCACACAAATCGCCTTGTCCTCATTCAGTCTCAGGGTCTGATCTGCTTCATTGTAAATGAACTTCTGTCGCGGATGGTCGCTGCATTCCAGCAGGGCAAACTCCGACTTTCCGGTCGCGATTAAGGCCTGCATGCAGAAGCCTTCAAATGGGTAGGAAACGACCTGCATGGTGTTTGTGTTGTACTCGAAGCGGGTGTCATGCCCCTCATAGCTGCGCGGCTCGCCCTCACTGGGTGGTTTGCAAGAATGGGTCTGCAACAGATCGGAGCGCCCGGGGCCATATGTATCGATGCAAAACCCAAATCCGTTTGGTTCGTCCTGGTTGTCGCTGAGGACGATGTACGGCGCTTCAGACGGAACCTTTGGTGCGTCGGCGCCGGCAATGCCAGTCGCCCCGAGCAACGCAGCAGAAATTATGGCAAGTCGCATAGTGCGTCCTTTTCATAGATTGTCGAGATTAAATCTGATTAGCGGTTTTCTGATTTACTATCAACTCAAACAATTTGAATTAGAACTATTTTCCCTGGGCGTATTCTGGCTCTTTTGATAGGCTGCAAGTTCACTTAAAGTGAGTTCATGAAACGTCAGCACGCACAAATTCACCCCTTCCTCCATTCAGCTGCAATTATGGAGAAGCAATTGGAAAACCTGCTTGGATCATCCAAGATACGGCATCGACAAGCTCTTGTTCTGGATGCGCTATTGCAAATCGGACCGTCCTCTCAGCAGCACCTTGCCAAACAGTTCAGCGTCTCACCTGGAACCATGAGTTCGATGATTTCTCGGCTTGAAACACTTGGATACGTGCAACGTGAGACCAACCCTACAGATCGACGCGCCGATGTCGTCAACATCACAGCTGAAGGGCTGACGGCTCTTGCGGGTGTCGCAGACATTTGGCGTGAGGGTGACAAGATTATCGAGAACATCCTCGGACCAGAAGAAAGCACACGTTTCTTTGCACTCTCGGACAAACTCAGCAGAGCGCTTGGCGGCGGCCCACCAAAGACAGAAAAGTCCAACTAACAACATAGACCTGTAGTGGTCGCGTATGAGTGCAGTTTTGATTGCCGAGTGGACGTTCATGTTTTGCGCAGTATTTACAACGTCATGCATTCTCGAATGCAGAATACGTTCGCACGCCTTGCGTGATTGTCGCCGCGATGCGGGTTACACCTCCCAAACCATTATTGAATGCCGCTGTTAGACACTGGTTCCGTATTGAGCCTTCGCTGCGATCGAGATCGGCAAACAGGGAGCGGACCAAGGCGTCATCTGATCAAATTGTTCGAACTGGTGCCTGTGGTGCAAAGCGATCAGCGGAACACTTCGCAGTGAACGGCTGCTTCGAACCGATACCGATGTGATGCGGCTAACCTGACAGCGTCGCTTTCCATTGCCGCGCTTCCACCGCTTCAACCGTGAGTTCGATACAGAGTTGACGCACAGCCTCCAAGGCAAACGTTGCCGGGCGATCGCTCAATTCTCCGATATAGAGCGCGCGACTGAGCTTCGGCCTGACAATCGGGCGAGTCACCAATGTGCCCGCGTCGATGTGTTCTTTCAGGATAAACTCGGTGCCTATGAGGCAGCCGATGCCTGAAAGAAGGGATCCGCCGATAGCGGCGATCGAGTTTATCTGGAACTGAGCGTTTTCTTCGATCCGTCTAAGCAGGGACGGATCGTCCATCACGGCCCGGGTGTTCAGGCCTTGACGAAGAATAATCAGCGGTAATTCCAGCAGTGCCTCAAAGCTGATTGCATCAGTCCCGCCCATTACATCCGGGCGGCCCACCAGAACCAACTCTTCTTCCAATATTGGCTGGAACCTGAAGCGTGAGTCAGGAGACTGATTGTAGGTAAGGGTCAAATCGACTTCCGAAGACGCAAGCTGCTGGGCGGTGGACCCGGAAAAGATCTCGGAAAGATGCAGGCGGAGTTTCGGATAGGCTTGCGAGACACGCTGCACCAGGGGCACACCGATTGCCTTAACGGCCGAATGCGCAAAGCCCACCGAGATCTCACCCGCAACCTCGTTCGCATTATCTCTGATATCGGCACTTGCGGCCTGCATGGAGCGCAGGATCGCTCGCGCGTGCTCATACAATCGAGCACCAGATGCCGTCGGCCGAACGCCCCTTGGCAATCTCTCAAATAACGGCGTTCCAAGTTCAGCTTCCAGATTGGAAAGATGCCTGCTCAAAGCAGACACTGCGACCCTTTCCCGATCCGCGGCGCGAGCCAGCGCACCTTCCTCAAAGATCGCTGCAAAATATCGGAGCTGTCGACTGTCCATGCGTTCTCAATAACAGAAAGGAGCTTTATTAACATTGAAATTTTGCAAAGCACGCCGATCGAGTACCGTTGGCTGGCGCGAGTCCAACCGGAGCACAAACGGTGTCAAACGATTTCAGACCCTTGCAGGGCATCAGGGTCGTTGAAATGACCCACATGATAATGGGGCCAAGTTGCGGCCAAGTCCTCGCCTATCTCGGGGCCGAGGTTATCAAGGTTGAGCCTCCTGCAGGGGATAAGACAAGGCACCTGACAGGAATGGGGCGGGGGTTCTTTCCAAGTTTCAATCGCGGCAAGCGCTCGATCACTTTGGATCTCAAGGCCGAGGCAGGAACGATTGCGCTCGATCGGCTGTTGGCTACCGCCGATGTTTTCGTTGAGAATTTCCGCGACCAGTCACTTGACAAGATGGGATTTGCGCCCTCCGAGTTGCGAAACAAGCACCCCAAACTGATCATAACGTCCTGCAAAGGCTTCCTGCGCGGTCCCTATCAGGACCGAACGGCAATGGACGAAGTCGTTCAGATGATGACCGGAATGGCCTACATGACTGGCCCAACGGGTCGTCCATTGCGCATTGGTTCGTCTGCAAATGACATCATGGGTGGGGTTTTCGGGGCTCTTGCGGTTCTCGGGGCCCTGATGGAGCGACAACAGTCCGGCCAGGGGCGCGCCTTACGCGTCGGCCTTTTTGAGAATTGCCTAATGCTTGTCATGCAACACATGGTTCAGTTCGATCTGGACGGACGCGAACCAGCCCCTATGCCCGAGCGGGAGTTTTCTTGGCCGGTCTACGATATCTTCGACACGCATGACCAGCGCCAGATCTTTGTGGGTGCTGTCACGGAGGGCCATTGGCAGATATTGTGCAACGCCATCGGTTTAGAGCACTTGCTGGAGGATAGCCGACTCCAGACGAAAATGAGCCAAATCGAAGCGCGGCACTGGACGATCCCCATTTTTGCAGAAGCGATCAAAAAACGCGATTTCACTGAATTGGTCGAAATTCTTGAAGCTTCAGGCATCCCCTTTTCTCCAATCAACCGTCCGGCTGACATGTATCGGGACCCACATGTCTTGCGTCCCGGCGGTCTACAGCACTCGATGCTGTCTGGTGGGCAGGTATTCCGGGCTCCGGGATTGCCCATAGAAGTTGATGGCGACAGTCCCCGTCCGGCATCACTCGATGTCGCAGATGTCGGTCATGATACCGAAAACGTTCTTTCAGAGCTTGGACTGTCACCTTCGGAAGTACAGGCCGCAAGCGGCGCTGTTAACAGGAGAACGGCGTGACCCGTCTGTCCGAAGTGTACCCTCCCGACAGGGTCGTGTTGCGGGAAGTCGGTTTGCGCGACGGTCTCCAGATGGTCCGACGCCACCCGTCAACAGCAGCGAAGGCCGATTGGCTGCGACGGGAAAGTTCCGCCGGTGTTCGACATTTTGAGATCGGATCTTTCCTTCCGGCAATGGCTATGCCGCAGTTCGCGGATGTTCGGGAGATCATCGACATCTGCCAACGTCTTGACGTGCATTCGGCGGCACTTGTCTTGAACGATCGAGGTGCAGCTGATGCAGTTCAAACCCCGGTCGGTGAAATCGTCACGGTCGTCTCGGCAACCGAAGAGCATAGCCAGGCAAACGCCCGCCGTTCTCGGAAGGACGCAATCGCTCTGGTCGGTAGAACCGTTGAAATGGCCAGGAACTCGGAAACCTTTCCTTTGGTTCAGGCCGGTATTTCTATGGCTTTCGGCTGCTCGATTGCCGGTGAAGTCGACCCAGACGAAGTTGTGCGTATCGCATCAGAGTGTGCGGACGCCGGCGCAGACATCATTGGTCTTGCGGATACCGTGGGATTTGCAGGCCCAGATCAGGTGCAAGACCTTGTTGAGTGTGTAAAAAATGAACTGGGCGATGTCGCTCTGAGCATTCATCTGCATGACACAAGGGGGATGGGGGTCGCCAATGCCTCTGCTGCCCTCGACGCCGGAATCCGGGTGATCGATGGCTCGCTGGCGGGTCTCGGAGGCTGCCCCTTTGCCCCTGGCGCGACCGGGAACGTGGTCTTTGAAGACCTAATATACCTTTGTGAACGAAAGGGCTTTGCGACCGGCATCGATCTGGAAAAGCTGATGTCTGCCCGCGAGATCGCCGCATCCGAAATGCCTGATGAACATCTTCGCGGTGCGCTGGCGCGTGCAGGAGCTCCGCGCCAGATCAGCTGGCACGCCCAACAATCAACTGGATGACAAAATGGAGGAGAATATGAACATCCTGAAAACTGCAGCCGCCGCATTGCTGGCCGCAACGACCATGAGCAGTGTGGCTCACGCCGAAGCAACCGAGATGCGCTGCAGCCACCAGCTACCGCCTGCGCACCATATCGCGAAGGTCATCGATCGGTGGGCCGAAGAGATTGAAACCCTGTCAAACGGAGAAATCGATGTTCAGGTGTTTGGCGCAAACAGCCTCGTTGGCGCGCGGGAAAACATCCCGTCCGTGGCCAAAGGCAACATCGAATGCGCATTTTCGATCAACCCGCAGTGGGGCAAGACCCTACCCATCATGAACGTGACGCTGAAACCTTATGCCGTAACTGATCTGGAGACACTTGCTGCTTGGCCGGGCAGCGATGCGGCTGCGTTTCTGGACCAAAAGCTCCTTGAAAAAGGCGTGCAAAACGCGGTGTGGCTTTTCACTACGCGAATGACGGCGATGACTTCGAAGGGGTCACCGTTGATCAATCCCGAAGACTTCGAAGGCGTCAAGATCAGGGGACTGAACCCAGTGGCTGATGAGGGCCTTGTCGCCATGGGTGCTGCGCCTTCAGCCATGTCGGGATCGAAGGTTTATGAAGCGCTTTCAACCGGCGTGATCGATGCGGGCATGACCGATATTGCAGCTGCCTATTCGCGCAAGTATTACGAAGTGCAAGACCACGTCACGGTCGTGCCGCTCTTTAGCGTGTTCTTCCACGGTTACCTCAACCCGGCCTGGTATGACGGTCTGACTGATGCGCAGAAGGCTGCGATTGCCGAGGCGGGGGCCAAAGCTGCGGAATGGGCGGTTGCCGCGTCCGAAGAAGCGTCGGCCTCGGCGCCTCAGCAACTGGCCGATAACGGTATGAAGGTGCATTTCCAAACACCCGAGGAAGAAGCTGCCTGGAATGCGATAATGGTACCGGCTTTCGACAAGTCGTTTGGCGACGCAACCGGCGAAGACGGCGTCAAGCTGCTGGAGCTGGTCAACCAGATTTCGAACTAACGTGAAACTAGATCATGAAACTGACGCCTCTGAGGCCTTGCCGGTCTCAGGGGTGGAACGCGGGGTGCGCCTGATTACGTTGTCCGGGGCAGGCATTGCCGCATTGCTGGTGCTCATCGTCTTTGGAGTGGTGAGTTATAGCGTTTTCATGCGCTACGTCCTTGGAACACCGATCACTTTTTCCGACGAACTCAACGGCTTTATCGTTGTGGCTATGGTGGCCCTCGGAGCTGGCGAAGTACTCTTGCGCGGCGAACATTTCGGGGTCGACCTGCTGACTGAACGCGCTGGCCCCCGAATTCAGTGGCTGGTCGAGGTTTGGGGGATGGTTGGTGTGATCCTGGTAGCCGCAGCTGTTCTTTATAGCGCGGTGCTCATGGTGCAGTTTTCATATGACTTCGGCATCTATTCAGATGGATATCTGGGCATCCAAATGTGGATTCCACAAGGTTTTCTGCTGATCGGCATGATCATTTTGATCCTTGCGGCGCTGGCTCGCATCTTCACACTTGTGACGGTGCGCCGGCCATGATGACGTTTCTGATCTTGGCCGGTTTGATTGTCCTCCTGCTAACAGGCATGCCAATCTTTGCCGGACTGGGGCTGACATCGCTGATCATAATGTTGCTGACGGAAGGCAACGTGAACAGCGCAGCCGATACGGTGTTTGCCAAACTGAACAACGGACTTCTAACGGCGATACCGATGTTTGCCTTCATGGCACACGTGATGATCCGTGCTGGTGTGGTCAAGGACCTTTATGACGCAGCCAATGCCATGGTCGGCCATCTGCGTGGTGGTCTTGGAGTTGCAACGATCCTTTCCTGTACCATTTTCGCAGCCATTTCCGGTTCTTCTGTTGCAACGGCGCTGACAATCGGCTCGACGGCCATCCCGCAGATGAAGCGCTTCAGCTACCGCCCGAGTTATTCCTACGGCGTGATTGCGGCTGGCGGTACGCTGGGGATCTTAATCCCACCCTCTGGACCACTCATTCTTTATGCAATCGTAACCGAGGCATCGATCGGAGCTCTCTTTCTAGCCGGGTTGTTGCCGGGTATCATGATGGCGGCCATTTTTGCAGTCTGGGCGATGATCAGCGCCGGGTTTGGGAGCGCAGTTGTCTCCCAACCTTTTGCAGGCATGCGGGTCATCTGGGCGCGCATAAGACAGTCGATCTGGGCCTTGTTGATGCCGCCGGTCGTGTTAGGCGGGATTTACCTCGGAATCTTTACAGCGACTGAAGCTGCTTCAATCGGTTGCCTCTACGCTCTGTTAATCAGTGTTCTGGTTTACCGGAATTTCGGTCTCCGTGACCTTTGGGTTACAGCGTTTGAGACAGTGCGCACAACGGCTATGCTTTTCATGATCCTGGCGGCTGCTGCGCTGTTTGGTCATGCAGTAACCATCATTCGTCTCCCAATCGAGATCGTCGAACAAGTGACGGCAATCGGACTCAGCCCCGCCCTGTTTGTCGTTGCAGTTATGTTGCTCATTCTTGTGCTGGGCATGTTCCTCGAGACAATCTCGATAATCCTGATCACGACGCCAATTGTTTTTCCTGTAATGCTGGCACTTGGGATCGACCCGATATGGTATGGTATCCTGCTTATGATCAACCTCGAACTTGCGTTGATCACACCTCCCGTGGGGATGAACCTTTTCGTCATCAAAGGTATTGCCAAAGCCCCTTTGTCCGAAGTAATCCGCGGCGCCCTGCCCTATGCAGCGCTGATGCTTCTGGGCCTGATCCTCGTCTTTGCATTCCCAGCTTTGTCCACATGGCTTCCCGAGGCGGCGGGGTTCGGAGGCTAAGCCACGCGTTCACGACACTCCCCGTGGAACAACATTATTGCGCTGCTTAACTTAAGCGGCACCATAACTCCGCAAAGCTTGGGGTGATTATGGACAATGGCGGCAAAGCCGACCTTCATGCAAGGCGCAGCAATCGGTTGTTTGGGTTCGAAGCTGACTTTTGCAGCGCAGTGCACGTATGCCTGCACAAGACCGAAAAGCGGCTTTAACAGCCACACCAGATGATGCCCGCGAACAACCAGTACCTGCCTTAAGATTTTACAATCAACCCAAGCATCCATGTGTCGATTTCCGATGATCTGGCATGCTCATGATGTGTCGAAAAGGGACAAAAATGCTCCGCCGACAAAGCCCCCCAATTTCAATCGATTAATCTTCAAACAGCTTATGGACATTGTGTTTGCACAAGAGCTAAACACCGGGCGCGAGCCGGGGTCCTGACCCTGAAGACGGCCAGATATTGCGCTGGAAATACCATAAGGGAGTTGCTGGAAATGGCGGCCATGGATAATCACTTCGACAACTGGAAGGAACAACAGTCCGCCGCCGAGCAGATGATCCCGCTGGTTGGCCATCTCTATCGGGATTACGGCATCAACATCCGGATCTTTGGACGGCGACTGCTGAACAACTCCGCAATCGAGATCATCAAGGCACACCGTTATGCCTTGCAGATTACCGGGCAGGAACTGGAAGTCTCCAAAAGTCTCGAAATCGTCAAGGCGATGCTTGAGATGGATCTCGCCGCGTCCCGCGTCGACCTCGGCAAGCTGTGTCACCGTTACATGGAGGAGGGCGGCGATGTTTCGAGCTTCGTGCAGGAGCAGCTTGCCAGCATCAACACCGGCAAAACCTCTATTCTGCAGGAGCCGCAGGACGTCGTTCTTTATGGGTTCGGGCGCATTGGCCGTCTCCTCGCCCGCATGCTGATAGAGCGCGTTGGCGCCGGCAACAAAATGCGGTTGCGCGCAATCGTCGTGCGTGGCGGCAAGGGCGGTGATCTGAAGAAACGCTCCAGCCTTCTGCGGCGGGACTCCGTTCACGGCGCGTTCAGCGGATCAATCACGGTTGACGAAGAACAGAACGCGATTATTGCCAACGGCAATTACATTCAGGTGATCTACGCCAACTCGCCCGCCGAGGTGGATTACACCAACTACGGCATCCGTAATGCGCTGGTGGTCGACAACACCGGGATTTGGCGCGACGAGGAAGGGCTTGGTCAACACTTGAAATGTCCGGGCGCGTCGAAGGTCATCCTGACCGCGCCGGGAAAAGGCAACATCAAGAATGTCGTCTATGGCGTGAACCATGGTGACATTACCGAAGATGATGACATTCTGAGCGCTGCCTCGTGCACCACCAACGCGATCACGCCGGTACTCAAGGTGATCAATGACGGGTTCGGGATCGAGAATGGCCACGTGGAAACCATCCACGCCTTCACCAACGACCAGAACCTGATCGACAACTATCACAAGGGCGATCGCCGCGGTCGGGCCGCGCCTTTGAACATGGTGTTGACGAGCACAGGTGCGGCCAGCGCAGTGGCAAAGTGCCTGCCTGAAATGAAGGGCAAGTTGACCGGCAACGCGGTTCGGGTGCCGGTTCCCAATGTCTCCATGGCAATCCTCAACCTGAACCTTCAGCGTGAAACGACAGACGCGGAAATGAAGGACTACCTGCGTGGGATTTCCGTTCAATCGCCGATGCAGGACCAGATCGATTACACGGCGTCAACCGAGTTGGTCTCCTCCGACCTGGTCGGCTCCACCCATGCCGGTGTGGTCGACAGCCAGGCCACAATCGTCGACGGCAACCGCCTCGTGCTTTACGTATGGTATGACAATGAAGCGGGATACAGCACCCAGGTGATCCGGTTGATGCAAGAAGTTGCCGGTATGAAATACCCGACAGTGCCCGAGTGATAGAGGTTTCCGCGACCGCACCGGCTGGAGCAACGGCCCGTGTGTTGCAGGCCACCACCGGAAACAAAAAAGCCCGGGACGATGCCCGGGCTGTTTCCAGAAATGGTCGGCAAAGCCAGCCTTACGCGCTTTCCTTGTTGGCAGCGCGTTCGATGCGTTTGCGCTCGTGCGGATCGAGAATGGCCTTGCGCAGGCGGATGGAGCTGGGAGTGACTTCCACCAACTCGTCGTCTGAGATGTAGGAAAGCGCGGCTTCCAGCGTGAGTTTCTTCGGCGTTGTCAGCTTGACCGCATCGTCCTTTCCGGCAGAACGGATGTTTGTCAGCTGCTTGCCTTTCAGCACATTGACTTCCAGGTCATTGCCGCGCGTGTGCTCACCAACGATCATGCCCGGATAAACCTTGGTGCCCGGGTCGATCATCATCGGGCCGCGATCTTCCAGATTGAAGAGGGCATAGGCAACGGCTTCACCGGTGCCGTTGGACAGCAGCACACCGGTATGACGTCCCTGGATCGGGCCCTTGTAGGGCTCGTAGCCGTGGAAGATACGGTTGAAGATGGCCGTTCCGCGTGTGTCGGACAGGAGCTCGGCCTGATAGCCGATCAGTCCACGGGTCGGAGCATTGAACACGAGACGGGTGCGGCCGCCACCGGAGGGCTTCATTTCCAGAAGATCGGCTTTCCGTTCCTGCAGCTTCTGCACCACGACACCGGAATGTTCCTCGTCAACGTCGATGATGACTTCCTCGATCGGCTCAAGGCGATTGCCGGCATCGTCGAACTGGTAGACAACGCGGGGTCTGCCGACCCCGAGTTCGAAGCCTTCGCGACGCATGTTCTCAATCAGGATTGCGAGCAGCAGTTCGCCGCGGCCCGAAACGACAAATGCGTCCGGTTCGCCGGTGTCTTCCACCTTGAGGGCGACATTGCCTTCGGCTTCCTTCATCAGACGTTCGTGGATGACACGGGACTGAACCTTGGAACCTTCGGTGCCGGCCAGCGGGCTGTCATTGACGCGAAAGGTCATGGACAGCGTCGGCGGATCGATCGGCTGCGCCTGCAGTGATTCGGTGACGCCGGTTGCGCACAGAGTGTCGGCGACGGTTGCCTTTGCCATACCGGCAATGGCGACGATATCTCCGGCCTCGCCCTGTTCGATCGGCTGGCGTTCCAGTCCCCGGAACGCGAGGATCTTGGAGACACGTCCCGATTCCACCTGGCTACCGTCACGGGCAAGCGCCTTGATGGGCATGTTGGGCAATGCTGTTCCGGAAACGACGCGCCCGGTCAAAATGCGGCCCAGGAAAGGGTCGGACTCGATCGTGGTCGCCAGCATGCGGAATTCACCCGGGTCCGCTTCAGGAGCGGCAACCTTGTCCAGAACCATATCGAACAGCGGATCCATATTGTCCTGTGGTCCGTCCGGTTCGAGCGCCATCCATTCCTGTTTGGCGGAACCGTAGAGAACCGGAAAATCCAGCTGGTCTTCATTGGCATCGAGCGCGGCGAAGAGATCGAAAACTTCGTCCAGAACTTCGTCGGCACGCTGCTCCGGCTTGTCGATCTTGTTTATGGCGACAATCGGTTTCAGGCCGAGCTTCAGTGCTTTGCCGAGCACGAATTTGGTTTGCGGCATCGGACCTTCTGCAGCGTCGACAAGCAGGATGACACCATCGACCATGTGCAGGATACGTTCGACCTCACCGCCGAAGTCGGCGTGGCCCGGCGTATCAACGATGTTGATGCGTGTGTCCTTCCAGACCAGCGAGGTGACTTTCGCCAGGATCGTAATCCCGCGTTCGCGCTCGATGTCGTTGGAATCCATCATCCGCTCTTCAGTGCGCTGGTTGTCGCGAAATGCACCGGATTGCTTCAGCAGGACGTCGATCAGAGTTGTTTTGCCATGATCGACGTGCGCGATGATGGCAATATTTCGAAGTTTCATGAGTGGCTCCAAAAGACAGAGCGGGCCCGATTGGGACCCGCGACATGTCTGGACTTGTAAAATCTGGGATCGGCGCACCCGCCGAATTTGGCGCCTTTATACGTGGACTGCCTGAATTGTGCAATGCGGTGGTGTCCAGGCTTGCATCCCAAGTGGCGAACCTCGACTTTCTGTGCATTGACAGATCGTATCTGGAACCCTAATTCGTACGGGAACCTTACTAATAGGCTGTCCATGAACATTGCTTACCCAAATGTCAGCGTCACCATGCTGGTCGTTGATCTTGCACGCTTGCTGAGGCGCCGCTTCGAGGCCGCACTCGCCGACGTGGAGACCGGATTGACGGCCGGAGAGGCACGTACGCTTTTTTACGTCTGGCGCCATCCGGGCCAGCGACAGGCAGCGCTTGCGGACATCATGTTTGTCGAGCCGATGACGCTGGTCGGATATCTGGATTCCCTTGAAGGATCGGGGCTGATCAAAAGGTGCCCGGACCCGAAGGACAAGCGGGCAAAACTGGTTGAACTGACGCCGGAATCCAATCCGCTTCTTGAACGCATCGGAGCAGCCTTGCAGTCGGTAAGGGCCAAGGCGCTTGAAGATATCCCGGAAGATGACAGGGCCGTTCTGGAAAGACTGCTGCAGGACATGAAGGACAACCTGATATCCGAGGAAGGCATCGGCAAGCGGAAATGAAGTCCGGCACCGCCATCATGAGCGCGCGGCGCACATCGTTGCTGGGCGCTGGCCTCGTCGCCATCGGACCGGTTTCGATGGCGCTCTATACGCCTGCCATGCCGACACTCGTGGAGGTTTTCGGAACGACAGACGCGGCCGTCAAGCTGACCCTGACTGCCTATTTCGCGGGATTTGCGATCGCGCAGCTCATCTGCGGTCCGCTGGCAGACGCATTCGGACGCAAGCCTGTTACTCTTGCGTTCTTGAGCCTCTATCTGGCTTCAAGTTTTCTGGCGACATTTGCACCGACGGTTGAGTTCATGGTTGCCGCAAGAGCGCTGCAGGGAATCGGCGCCGCGGTCGGCATTTCCGTTTCGCGGTCGATTGTCCGTGACCAGTTCACGGGACAGGCGTCAGCGCGGATCATGAACGCCATTGCGATGATGCTGGCGCTGGGCCCGGCCGTGTCTCCGACAATCGGTGGATTTGTCCTGGAACTGTTCGGATGGCGCGAAGTCTTCTGGTGCATGGTGATCTACGGCGTGGTTCTGATGGTGGCCGTTGTCTTTTGCCAGGTTGAAACCAATCCGAACCCGGGCCGGCACCATCTCAATCCCGGCCAACTCGCCGTCAACTATCTGACGCTTCTGCGGGATCCGAGGTTTCTTGCCTCCAGCATCCTGATCGGGTGCGGACTTGGAGGTCTTTACGCGCTTGCGACCATTCTGCCGTTCATTCT
>CAUJNA010000045.1:325000-345000 GCA_963377175.1 Effrenium voratum | reverse complement strand
AATTTTTGAAGAAAACAAACACCCATCGCAATTGGGGAGCATTCGCGGCTTCGGTACAGAAACGCGACCCGGCAACTTGCCAAGTGGGTCTGAGCTGCTTTGTTTGTTTCTCTTACCTTTTCATATATATGACATGTCATCTCTTCTGCCAAGCTTCCGCCGAGCCGTTGCTTCCGTGCGCATGTTTGTGCTTAAACTGCTTCCGCGGGTATCCCTTTAGCTGCTGTTGCTTTGGCGACCACACGTTGGAACTTATGCTTTTGTATGATCGCCAATATAATGCAAAGAAACCCGCTACCACAAGCAGGTAGCTACAGGAGGAGAGCCAGTCAATCCGGCGGCGCCGTGGCTTCTCCTTCTTTGCATCAACAACAGATGAGGAAAAGTTGGTCGTTGACAGGACTGAAAGGGATTGTGTTTGTTTGTTTTATCTTAGACCTTCTGCAAACTTTTCGCGGATTTACGTCCACGCTAACATGGCGTTGCGTCTGGTCCCCCAAAGCCTTCATGTTCACACAAACCTTCTTGGAAGCTTTGGCAAGGCACCCAACTCTCGGTAAAGCATGGTAAAATGACCCGTGAACACCACAGCATGCTGCTCCTTGGGCGCTTGTCTGGTCTGACAGTCTCAGAGGCACCCGATCACCACTGCAAGAACTAGCGCGGCCAGCATTACGACTGAGTCCCGGTAGATCAAGCCGAAGACCCTGAAGCGCTCCCGACAGGATCAATCAGGGCTATGGGAAATGACCTCTGGGCTGCCCTCAGATTCCCTGCTAAAAGTCTAACTTTTAGTGGGCTAAATGGAAGCTACCACTAAACATTAACAAGCTAAAGGCTAAGGGGATGGCTGGGAGCCACCAAGTTCTGTGATACAACCAAAAGGGCTTCCCAAAGACTAACCCCCTATGTAAGGGGGGAGATTTTCTTGTATCACAGAAGTGGGGACAAACCCCTTGATCCCACAACCCTGATATTCACTGGCTGCAAGTGTTTGTGACTTCTAGTGCCACACCTCCCATGAACACGTGCTGAAAACGAAAACGAATCCATTCTTAGAAGCTGCGGTCGTATCGATGTCACTGGGGGGTTGCTTGTTCTAGCTGCCCATGTCAGTTTTGTTTTTTTCTCCATACATATCTACGTAGGTCAATTGGCACATGTCGGGACTTTGTTGACCTAGCTGTTGTGGATGCCCGAGCTGTGGATCCACCCTGGGCTAAGAGCAAGCAAAGGAATCGACAGCTGGAGCGTTGGAAGGACCATTGAGTTTGATTTGCGCCTATTCCTGGAAGAAACAAAAACAGGGAGGCAAAATTCAAACCTTGACTGACTCGAGGTAGATGACGACGCGTGACATGTGCATTGAAAGCTCATTACTACTCCAACAAGCAACAGGACAACTTGTGATCATTCCAACACCTCACAGAAACGAATCCTATTCATAGATCGAGGCTGTTTTGCAATCACTATACCTCACCACTCAATCCTGGAGCACCTGATCCCACAGCGCAAGGATAAGTTGCCACCGACAAAAAATGGCACTGAGTGTAACAAAGTCGCTTGAGATGGTTCAAGGCGATTGCTTGGGCTCAAGTTGGCCGTGGATGGTTATGCTAAGACTGGCAAGGTTCCTGAAACGAACAGCTCTTGGACCACTGGGTGAGCTGGCTGCAGGGAGACGTGCAACTTAAATCGGGCCTAACAAGCCAATTTGCACCTTTTGGATCCCATTGTCAATGTTGCCATAGCATGGAAAGAGAAATCAATCCGTTGACTCTGGCCCAAAGGTTAAAGCAGCAAGATCAATCAACCAAATTGGCCCAAATGGTCGCCGTTCGACCCTGCTTCGCTTCAAAACCTCGCGACCCCAATCTGACGGACGGGCCTCAACAACATGCCCCGCTGCCTGGCGAAGATGTCATCCACCTGCATGGCACCGTTTTGGGCGAAAAACAAAACCTGAGAAATGATGGGTGGACTCATGAAACTTGGAAGCTGGATTGGAGAACCATGGATATTGATCTTAAACAACCTCGTGGCATGTAACTGGAAGTAGCGCCCCTCTGTTGCCAAGTAACTAAGTAGACATCAGAGCTCCCCGAAGCACCATGGTTGAAGCCGCTAGAGCGTGGCAGCTGGCCGCCTGACTTGCACTCTGGCGAAAGTGCACATGTTTTTGGCGACAAGCAAAACACGTCATCAAACCTAGCTGTATCAGCTTCCTTGCTGGCAACAAGTCCTACGTACGCGCAGCAACGCAACACAACTGCCATAGCCATATACACCAGCCCCGCCTCTTGACGTGACATCAATGCCAGCAACCAAGCGCGGCTAAACAAAAGGGCATATATGACTCAGTGAAGTTTATGATCAGCACGGCCCTGAGCTGGTGCCAAGAGTTGTAAACATGCTTTTTAGGCCGGTTTGCAAATTGCGTATGCGCGGATTTTGCGGATGTTTGACAAGTGCGCGAGGGGAGTGTACGAGTAGGGCATGCGAGTTTGCGAGTGGTCAAGTGACTTGAATACTCGCGACCACACACACACTTTTCACTTGCACGCGTCGCTCGCATACGCGTACGCAGTGCACTCGTAGGGTACTCGTACAGGACGTATCATAAGTATTTTACAACCATTTGGCAACTTGGTTCCAGCTCAGGCAAGGCTATTGGAGTCAGCCAGCTGCCGGCGGCACCATGTAAAGGAAAACATCGCACACATTACTCCCTCCCCGAGAAAGAGACCGCTGACACTATCACGTCATAACCATTGACCATACAAGAACCAGCAAAGCACGACGGTCCCTGGACCCGTAAACGCGAGTCAGCGAAACTGCACGAGCCCATTTGTGCCGATGCCCAGAGAGTGTTCACACTCTCTGAATGCCGACAAACGCTAGCAGTGCTTCCAGGCCAGGCTTCTTCAGCAGCTGCTTGGCGTGGCTTCGGGTGTGCTTGTCATTTAGCATGGAGCAGGCGCGCCTATCATTTTGCATGTATAAACAAACAAGCACACACAAAACCACCCACACGGCCGCACACGCAAAAAACAACAACAAACAGAAACAATGAAAGGAACGAACCGACAAAGAACCTCTGGCAAAAAGAAACAAAGCAACAATGAAACACAGAACCAAACGAAACAAACAAGCAAAGAAGAACAAAATCAACAAAACAAATAAGCAAAGAGATACATAAAGACAGAAACAAAGACATGAAAACGGACAAACGGACATTTATCGATGGCACAAAGAACCAGCAAAAAACAACAACACATTCAACCAACCGCAAATATCGACCAAACATACAGTACTGCATACAAACAAATGGCAACCAACGCAAACACAGGCAAACAAATATACACACAGATAGAGAGGCAGAAAAACGGAGAGGCAAAGAGACAGACAATCAGGCAAACAAAGACAGACAGAGACAGACAGAGACAGACAGGCAAACAAGCAGATAGCTCGACAAGCACACAGGCAAACAAGCAAAACAACACAGAAACAAATTGTTTTCATTAATACTATTATATACTTTTGTTTGCAAAACACAAACAAACCAACAAACAAAGACACCAAACCAAACCAAACCACACCAAACACAACCAAACCAAACCACACCAAACTAGAGACGACAAGACAAGACAGAACGAGAAAGACAAACAAACATAACAAAGCAAGCACAACACAACAAAAGAAGCCAAGCCAAAACCAAAACAAAACAACAGAAATCAAAGCAAGTAAGCAAACAAGCAAACCAAACAAACAAAGAAAGACACACGCAACCAAACAAAGGCGCCAGAGGCGCATAAACAAACCTACCAGCAAGCAATCAAATAAGCAAAGCCAGAAAAAGAACCACTAAGAACCCAATCAACACAAACCTGCCCGATGGCCACAGGCCCACATGCCCACGGCACAGGTGCAACACGGGCCGTTGGAGGGGAGACCATGACCGATGGCTGCGCGACGAGCGGGAGTCGAGACGGGGCAAAGGTTTGTGGCAATCTGCAGGTGTTGGCAATCTGCTGGAAGGGCGACGCTCACTGCGATGCACCCAACCACGGCGAGAAGGTTCAGCATCAAGCCCGGATCTGCCTGGAGCATGCCCCGTCGGCAGTGAAAGGGCCAGCGGAGATCCAGCTAAAATGTTTTAACCGAAAGTGCCGAAGGCAAGGTAGGCGCAGCGGACAGCGCAGGGAAGGGGCGCAGAAGGAGCTGCACCTGTGCCGCAACCTGGAAGAGGCGGGGCGTGCAGGCAAAACAGGACGAGTTGGAGGTGGAAGAAGCTGTTGTGAAACGAAACGGACCACCGAGCGGGACTGCATGCCGACAGGTGAAACACAGCGGGCAAAAAACAGCGAGATTACCACAACCGGTAAACAGCAAGCGGCACTCAACTGTGCCTTCACAGAGTTGCAAAGCATGTGAGAGTCTGACGGAGTGAGGACGGCCAAGAAAGGTGTGCGCAGTAACAGCCTAGGAGACTGTGTCCGCAGCCTTGCCACAGTCGCAAGCAAGAAACAAACCAACCTGAACTCGAAGAAAGCGCAGTCTACGAGGACCTTCGTTGGCCCGCGTGGGAAACAGACCTGTGCGCCCCTTGGCCCTCTCCAACTATCTCCGGTGGAACGTTTGGTGTGACCCCCTTCCTTCATAAATTAGATGGGCTAACACGCACACGCGCAAACACGCAAACACGCAAACAAACAAACAAACAAACAAACAAACAAACAAACAAACAAACAAACAAACAAACAAACAAACAACACAACACAACACAAACAAACAAGAAACAAACAAACAAACAAACAAACAAACAAACAAACAAACAAACAAACAAACAAACAAACAAACAACACAACACAACACAACACAACACAACACAACACAACACAACACAACACAACACAACACAACACAACACAACACAACACAACACAACACAAACAAACAAGAAACAAACAAACAAACAAACAAACAAACAAACAAACAAGCAAACAAGCAAACAAACAAACAAACAAACAAGCGCACACACACACACACGCACAAACAAGCTCGTGACACAACTATCCTAAGTGTTGACAAATCGCCTGGCAAGCAAAAAAATATTGCAATCCTCTCATACAACCGCTCTTCCAAAGCATCGCAGCCACATGACCGCAGCACCCCCCACACACGAGCTCCTTTTTGACGGAAGCTGGCCTGCTGCATCAGCTCTGGGTAGTAAGGCTTGCAAAAATAGCCAAGCGGGTGAGATGGATAATCCTGGCCAGCAGAAGTAAGGCCCGAGGCCAACAGATCGAAATGGAAACGATCAGGGGCCCTTAAGTTGGGGGAAGGAACGGGGGGGTTCAAAAGCTGCAAACCCCGGGTTTCCCCAGCGCGTTGCAGCTTCCAGCTCTCACTCAAACCCCCCGACATACCGTCCCCCCCTTGACCTCAAACTTGGAAAAATAATTGAGCTGTAACACTCCAACTAAAATATGACATTATTCACACTGCAACTCTCAGATCAAAGTGCATTGCCAAACCCACCCACAAACCTAGAGTGAGGGGTCTCTCAAAACATTGGCACTTTCAGGAATGGGGGGCGGCCCTCAAACATTGACATTTTCAGGGTTTCAGTTGGGTTTGGGATCTGAACAGTGTACCCTCAAAAACAACCCCTTGATACAACAAGGACAAGCAATTGCAATGCGGGGGGTAGGTACCCCTATCCAAAGAAACAAATGCACTTATTAGGAGGGGGTGATGGAAAACGATGTGGGCTGAAATGAGCAGGTGCGGCACAGAAAGTATGGTCCGCCATGGGTCAGCATCCTGTGTCGAGGGAGCTTTCGGATTTATGCTACTCAAACAATCTATGCGATCAACCAAATGGCTACAGACAAACTCTATGCACATACGTACTACAATAGCAGCCCTGAACATGCGGGGTTCACATTGGTGTAGGAGCGGGCTAACTGGTTGTTACTACCCACCAGCAGTTTGAGCTCTTGCGTTTTGCACAGGCTGCTGAAACACCCCCCCCCCATCGACAAATAAATGGACTAACGAGTCTATGGCCATGGCGGCACAGCGTCTAGCTACATTTGGCGTCCCTTGCTCCAGGTCCCGAATTTGTTTATAGAGTGCCACCACGGCAGCAAAGTACAAAGTACTGAGCTTGAACGGCCCTCATTTGCATTGTCTGCTTGACAATTTCTAGCAGTGGCGGTCTTCCACAAAGCCGTGTCTGGGCACCTTGCTTTGGCATTGGCTGCTGCTCTGTTACAGCCATCTTGAAAGTGCGCCCGCTACGGATGAGTGACAAACAGGTCGGCGCCACAACAATTCAATCGGGACGTTGAAGGGATGACAGCGGGGTTTACAACTCATTTGCCCTTGCAAAAGCGAATCTATGTTGCCAGGGCCAGCTGTTTCTATTGCCTTCCCACCACCTGCTCTCCTATGGCAGTCCTGCGTCTGTACTGTCTTTCCCGTTATGGGCTCGTGGCACATGTGAGAGGTGGACTCCTGCAGTGCCCATCGACCCCGAAACACTCTGGCCTCGCTATCTGACTCATGTTCATCCATCACTGCCCCTACTGTGGCTGGACAAAATCCGTTTCGCACCACTTTGCGACCATAAGAAGCCATGGCCGGTTGGTATTTACAAGGGATCATCATTCCAGGGTTTCTTAGGTGGTGCAGGATTGCGTCCATCGACAGTATGATTGATGATGAAGGGGCACATTGGGCTCCCAGCCAACTTATGTTGTTGAAATAGCGCTACATGACGCTATGCTGTTGTGCCATGCATCGTGCATAGAAAACGAATCAAATATGCTGCATATGTCTGAGTCGCGTCTGACAACATTACACCATATCTTTAACATATGCCTAACATGTCACATTCTAGCATCTGCCTGACATATGTCGAGTGTATATTAAGCACGTAGCCAGTAGTCGCGTGTAGAACGTGCTTAGTGCGCTTCTCGTTGTCTGTCCAGCTGGTGTGCGCCTGTCTGGCATGTGTCTAGCATGTCTCGTATACTTGTCGTCTAGCACGTAATGAGCAAGTGGTGTCATATCCGCCGACAACAAGGCGGCGTGTTGGACATAAGAATGCTCCTTACCTCTTTACCTGTTACCCCTCCCCTTACCCCTCCCCAGTGGCACGGTTTCAGACTATTGCGGGGGGGGGGGTGGGGGGGGTCCACGTACGCGGTGATTCCAAGACGTTCCACCAAATCTTTGGGGGCTGTGCGGAACACAGTTGCGTAAAAACATTGGGGTGTTGGATTCCCCCTCGGGTCCAATTTTGCATCCTCAGCACCTCCTGGGCAACATCGCCAGCATCACCTGCATCATCCGCATCAGCGCCTGCTAAGGATGCGGATGGTGATGCTGGGGATGTTGCCCATGCTGGTGAAGGAACATCTGATGAAGGAAAATGCATGGAAACAACATGAAGTCAAATACAAGAAAGGGAGCAAAAACAGACATAAAGGAACATGAACCGAAGTGAAGGAAAGTTGTTAGAAACCCATGTTTTGCACGGACCTATTTGAAGCCTGTGATCCATCATGCATATCAAGTCATGCTGTTCATGACGAAGCAACTGCAAGTACACGTTTATGTACAAGGCTGAGTTCAAATCTCATGATCTGTCATCATGATCACAAACGGGTTGCACTTATGTGAAAACCAAACACCCCGCCTGAGTGCATGCGTAGCACTCATGCGAAGCAAAGCACTCACACCAAACTTTGTCTGGTTCATGTGCCAAGTTCTCGTGAAACGTTCTGCTCCAAAACGGAAACCGGCCTTCATTTCTCCCATGCTTCATCCTGTACTTGGACTGGCATCTCGAATCACCAGCCTGTGTCTCAAGCGAGATCTCGCAAGCCGCTGCTCCTGAAGAATACGGCTCCTCGCTGCATCTGCAAGGCCAGGTTAGCCTGATCTTGACTGACTTCATGTGAAATCAATCTGTGCACCATGTCAGAAAAACTTTCAAGTCGTCCGTCGCTCACCATCTTGCAAATCCACGAAATGCGCTCTGGTCACATCTGGCAAGTCTTCGCTCAATCTGAATCCTTCTCCTCTGAAAAACTCTGCAGTGCCACGTTTTGTTGCACCATGATTGCTCACCTGATCAAGATGTCCATGGGGTCTTGACCTTCCTAATCACGCTGATGCCGAGAGCTACCAAAGCCAAGAGTGTTCGATGACCACCTTTGCTGCGAACGCTCATATTTCAAAACCAACTCACGGAGGTCTTCATATGAAACATTCTCATCCACACACTCTGCAACAAAATTGCGAAGTTGTCCACTCAAGCTGCGTAGCAAAATGGCTGACTTCAAATCATCTGACACTTCCTTGTCTGCTGTCTGCGAATATTGTTTGAATCCATGCTCAAGGTCCAAGATTTGTGGAAGCAACGGGTCCTGCATGCGAAAGTTAGACGCCTGAGTCAAAGTTGTTAACAAACCAAGCGCTCTTCCTCTGCTCTTTGGCTGCAACACGCATATCAGCTGCCTAAGCGCCTCGTAGCCGTTGTTCTCGTCAACCTGCTTCAAGATCTGCAAAGGCCTGCCCTTCAGCAATGATGCAAGAATTGAAAACAGATACGTGCCGCGTTGCTTTGTGCCCTCACTCATGGTTGAAACTTGCGCAGGGCGTCCAAATTGTTTTCCACGTACTTGATTTCCTGCTCATACGCTCTATTCAACGAAATCATGTATTGGCGTACACTCCACCACCAATCATGCCACATGCGATACTCCTCTTCTCGAGTTGAAGCACCAAATACTTCTGGCTTTGCAAGAATGCGCGACATGTCCAACGAATCACCTCGAGCTGCTTTCTCTGACAACACGTCTTTGACTGCCTTGCTGGATTCTGCTGAGGCCTACATAGCTACCTGCACCAAATTCTGCATCTCCTGTGCTGCACGCGCCAGGTCTTCTGCAGAAGCGGCCATTGCTCAAAAGATAAAGAAAGCCTATGCGTCTGATCCATCATGCATATCAAGTCATGCTGCTCATGACGAAGCAACTGCAAGTACACGTTTATGTACAAGGCTGAGTTCAAATCTCATGATCTGTCATCATGATCACAAACGGGTTGCACTTATGTGAAAACCAAACAAAAGTGAAGGGAAATGAAGATCTTCGAAGAAGGGGGGAAAAATGTGTTCGGGGGGGAACTGGGGAGAAGATCGGGGGGGGGGGGGGTTGGGGGACAAAGGCCTCAGGGGGGAAAGAGGGGAAAGGATCTCAACCGGGAAAGGGGGAGAATATCTTAGCGAGGAAAAGGGAGAAGATCTCAGGGGGGGAAAGGCCTTAGGGGGGAAAGGGGGGAAAGGATCTCAACAGGGAAAGGGGGGGAAAGATCTTAGGGAGGAAAGGCAGAAGATCTGGGGAAAAAAGGCCTTAGGGGTGAAAGGGGAGAAATGATCGCAACAGGGAAAGGGGGGGGAACAGATCTTAGGGAGGAAAGGGAGAAGATCTGGGGAAGAAAAGGCCAACAGGGAAAGGGGGGAAAAGATCTTAGGGAGGAAAAGGAGGATGACCGGGGGAAAGGCCTTAGGGGGGAAAGGCGGGAAAGGATCTCAACAGGGAAAGGTGGGAGAAAATCTTAAGGAGGAAAAGCGAGAAGATCTCAGGGGGGGAAAGGCCTTAGGGGGGAAAGGGGGGGGAAAGGATCTCAACAGGGACAGGGAGAAAAGATCCTGGGGAGGAAAAGGGAGAAGATCAACCGGGGGAAAAGATCTTGGGGAGGAAAAGGGGGAAGATCTCACAGGGGGGGAAAGGGCCTTGGAGGGGAAAGGGGGGAAAGGATCTCAACAGGGAAAGGTGGCAAAAGATCTTAGGGAGGAAAAGGGAGAAGACCTCAGGAGGAGAAAGGCCTTAGGGGGGAAAGGGGGGAAAGGATCTCAACAGGGAAAGGGGGGGAAAGATCTCAGGGAGAAAAGGCAGAAGATCTGGGGAAAAAAGGCCTTTGGGGGGAAAGGGGGGAAAATATTTTTTGGGAGGAAAAGGGAAATCTTTCTCGGGGGGAACAGGCCCTAGGGGGCAATTGGGGGAAAGGATCTCAAACGGGAAAGGGGGGGAAAGATTTTAGGGAGGAGAAGGGTGAAGATCTTGAACGGAAAAGGCCTTAGGGGGGAAACGGGGGAAAGGATCTTAAGCGGGAAAGGGGGGAAAAGAACTTAGGGAGGAAAAGGGAGAAGATCTCAGGGGGGGAAAGGCCTTAGGGGGGGAAGGGAAAGGGGGGAAAGGATCTCAATAGGGAAAGGGGGGAAACATCTTAGGGAGGAAAAGGAGGATGACCGGGGGAAAGGCCTTAGGGGGGAAAGGCGGGAAAGGATCTCAACAGGGAAAGGTGGGAGAAGATCTTAGGGAGGAAAAGCGAGAAGATCTCAGGGGGGGAAAGGCCTTAGGGGGGAAAGGGGGGGAAAGGATCTCAACAAGGAAAGGGGGGAAAAGATCTTAGGGAGGAAAAGGGGGAAGATCGCGGGGGAAAAAAAGGCCTTAGGGGGGAAAGGGGGGAAATGATCTCAACAGGGAAAGGTGGCAAAAGATCTTAGGGAGGAAAAGGGAGAAGATCTCAGGGGGGGAAAGGCCTTAGGGGGGAAAGGGGGGAAAGGATCTCAGCAGGGAAAGGGGTGGAAAAGATCTCAGGGAGGGGGGAAAGGCCTTAGGGGGGAAAGGGTGGGAAGGATCTCAACAGGGAAAGGGGGGAAAAACCTTAGGAAGGAAAAGGGAGAAGATCTGGAAAGGCCTTAGGGGGAAGGGGGGAAAGGATCTCAACAGGGAAGGGGGCAAAGGATCTTAGGGAGGAAGAGGGAGAAGACCTCAGCGGGGGGAAAGGCCTTAGGGGGGAAAGGGCGGGAAGGATCTCAACAGGGAAAGGGGGGGAAAGATCTCAGGGAGGAAAGGGAAAAGATCTCAGGGGTGGAAAAGGCCTTAAGGGGGGAAGGGGGGGGAAAGATCTTTGGGAGGAAAAGGGAGAAGAACTCAGGGTGGGAAAAGGCCTTAGGGGGCACAGAAAAGAGGATCTCAATAGGGAAAGGTGGGAAAAGATCTTAGGGAGGAAAAGGGAGAAGATCTCAGGGGGGAAAAGGCCTTAGGGGAAAGGGGGGAAAGGATCTCAACAGGGAGGGGGGGGAAAACATCTTAGGAGGAAAAGGGAGAAGATCTCAGCAAAAAAATGGCCTTAGGGGGGAAAGGGGGGAAAGGATCTCAACAGGGAGAGGGGGGAAAACATCTTAGGAGGAAAAGGGAACAAATCTCAGAGGGAGAAAGGGTTTTAGGGGGGAAAGGGGGAACGGATCTCAACAGGGAAAGGGGGGCAAACATCTTAGAGGGGAAGGGGGGCAAGGGGACAATTCCAAAGGGACGCAAATAAGAAAGCAGGCCTGTAATGTCGGCGGCCTGACCCGGAGGCGTTAAAATATTCATTCAAGCACATGTCAAGCATGTACTCGTTTTGTGTGTCTAAGTGCTTCTAGCAAATATATATATGATATGTCTAGAATATCTCGATCGAGCATATTGTGAGATACTGCTACTTAGCATGCTCCTACCTAGCGTATATGTGGAGCCGTATTACCATTATAGCAAGCATAGCTTTTATCTGGTCTCTAGCCCGTGTGAAGTAATCACATGACCAGCATAGACGTTGCGTATGTCTGGCATATCGGGATTATCGCCAGCACATGTCTAGTATCATATCTAACCAGCTTCTTACCGGTCCAACAACAGCTAGCTTATCGCTAGCCCATATCGATCAAGAGCTTGGTGCCAAAGGCCTGTGATCCAAAGGTGAAGCTGCTTCGAAGCTCTTCTAGCCAGGGGCGCTCGTCCAATTGGCTTGCCGCTTTTGTTTGCGGCTTGGGATTTGTTTGTTGGTGTTAGACCATGACCGCATTTTGAAGGTTCCCTTACATAGGCTTGAAAACTTTGGTTGTAGCGCACTTTGCGAAGTCCTAAGATATGTTAGTGCTTTCCTAGCATACGTACATCTAGGTTATCTCCAGCTTGGACAACAAGTTGCAGCAACTTGCCTCTCCTTCCTAGCAAATGTCCAAGATTCTCTCATGTCCTAGCTAGCAACTGCCCGGACCGAAAAAGCAAAATGGTCTGTTGCCCCATGATCTTTTGAGGTGCATGCAGCATGCAAAATGCACCTTCAGCGTGTACGCTCTCACGGCGCGGCATTTTTCCGAATGGCAATCATTGTCCAAGTCAAACAAATGCAAGGGCACCTGACGTGGATTGCCTGGATTGCCTCCAGTTTTCCTCTTTAGACATTTTCAAGGGAAATGAACACATGCCATAGTGGCTTAAGAGTTGCCTCAAAGGAACCCCCTGCGATTTGACCTTCCTGGCCCGGAGCCCTGACCCACCCGTACTCGGGAGCTTTGACTGAAGTTCTGATGACGTGCTTAGGCCGAAAGTTCTGTGAGCTAATGCTCATAGGGTCCACATTCCCCTTGATCCACCAGAAGCCCTGATTTATCAGCAACAGTTGGCTCCCAACTCCCAACTCCACCTCGCTTCAAGGGTCTATGTCAAGAACGACTGTCGAGCGTGGTTACTTTCCATGCCGTCGAACCGGGCGTCCAGGATCCCTTCCTGATAAACCATTTCAATGCTTTAACCACACGAACCAGTGCCTCAAAATACGATTTCTGCAAGCGGCTTGGGTCACTTTGCTGTTCAAAATGGAGGGGCGGCCAGTCCCAGACTTTGATCCCAAAGCTACCCTATTCGAACAACAACAACAAAAACTTCAACCAGGCGAGCCGCCTTCTCTGCTACCCGTACTCCACACACATCCTATGCATGCGCTCCCTTGGCCTTGTTTGCCAACAAATGCCTTAAAATGCCGCCTGAGCGCCAATTTAACTGCTTGGGTGAAGTGGACCCCACAACAAAGATCCGGTCCCATTTCCTTCCAGATCCGAGCTTCCAGGCAGAAACGGGGCACGCATGGACGCAAAGGGGATGGCTCCGCAAGAGCCCGTCGCTGGTGCTGTTTAAGCACCTGGCTTCGTGTCAAACAACGGGGTCAACTTTTGGATTTGGGTTCAAAGGGAAGCTGAAAGGACACCAATTTGGACCTTTACTTAGTTTTGACACCTCCCCCTGGCCCATCACGTGAAGCAACAAACGAATTCCTTGCGTCAAAGCTCCTCGCGACACGTATTTTGACCATGTCCCTACTGAAAGCAGGCGCTTGGGGGATGGGTCCACACATCCGACTTGCTGATGATATGATGAACTTGCAACAGTGAAATCCCAAGAACAAACCCGTCTCTTTGGGCAGATCAGTCTTGAAGGGCCAAAACCTTGGGCTTCGCAAACAGCATCTGCCGATGGAACCAGGGCTGCCGTGCCAGTGCTCCTAGCTGAGTTGTACCTGGCTTATTGAAACATCCTGGGGTTGGCAAAAGCAAAACGGATGCCCGCGTTTCTTGTGAGGTCTACTTACGTACAGACTTGGAAGAACCAGGCATCCTTCCTGCCATGCTTGGCGACTATCACAAGCTGCGTTTTCTCTTTACATGACACAAGCAGTCTGTGCATTCTTACAAGTTCATACTGCTTGCACAGCACCAATTCTCTGCAGCACACATGAAGATGATCCATCCAGCAGTTCGCCTTCTCGATCCAGTTGCTACCAGACATAGCCAACATATTGTTCCTTGGTGTGGCAAGCTTCTGTGTCCTGGTGGCCACCCGAATAGAAACTTCGTATCAAGGGCTGGCCGCACACTGGCCCCGGCTCGAATTGTCACCAGCACCCGAGATGAAACCCAACAAGCAGGTCCGACAACTAATTCGCGGCAGGCCAGCCAGAATATGAAGGTCTCCTCGTCCTGCGAGAATTCAAGGTCAAAACCTGTTCCTCTTCAGGTCCCCCTCGCCGCCCACCCGAAAGCGGACAAGGCGTAGGGAACGCCGAACAGTTTGTTTCGGGGGGGGTGAAACATGCGGATTCTAACGCAATTCCGAACAGTGCGGTCGATATGTAGCAGTTCCAGTGATCAGCCAATGCTAAACAGCAGTGGGTCCGCACAATGCAGTCCTACAGTCGCACTAAGTAATATACCAATCAAATTATGAACCAATACTAACTAGCACGCGCTGGTGGAACTACTTGGCCAAGTCCGATGTTGAATCCCGATTTGTGTGAACTATCCTACATAGCTTGCGTCAAAGTCAGGGCCATCCACCAAAAAAGGAATCCAAGCGGCCTGTCTTGCCACCAGTCAAGAGGCCTACGTCCATGTTTTTAAAATCGATAGGCTTCGAGTTGGACTGGGTGTAGCCTCCCAAATGCAAAGAACGTCAGTGGCCAGGTCTCTCAAGTGCCTCCATTGCCTCCACTGCTCCCCTAGCCCCAGCCTTGCAGGTCTGCAGGTGAGTGACATGCCTGAGACAGAGTCCCCGCCATGGCGCTGCGAAACCGAAAGGCACATCCAAAGGCGTTGAATTGGTGAAATTCCGATCAATTGGTGGCCCTATGCCCCCTGGAATGATTCGGAATGATCTGTAGCAAAACTGCAAATTGGGACACAGGTCGAGGTTCCATAATCTAGGGTCTGCCTTTTGACCCCCCGTTTTCGCACAAAGCAAAGGCTCTTTTGGGTGGTCCGTTTCCTTCCTAAAAGGGGGGTCTAAAGGCGAACCCTGCTGCAAAGTCGAATATTGACTCAGGAGTGATACAATCTGCATGCCAGCAGCAGGAAAGAAGTCTTCAAACAGGAGCAATCAAACAAAGGGTCTAGAACATACAGCAACAATGGAGCACATCTCAAACCATATTTCGAGAACTATCAAGTCCGAACCAGAGCCCACCAAGCTCTGAGCCTTTCATACCAGCATTTCCTCTGACAAACCCGGCTGACCGCAAAACCGTAGCTTGAATTGGATTGGCGACGAGGGCAATTTACGAGGATGAAACGTGCTGAGAATCAAGCCTGCTACGAGCACCAGGCTAGAGCTAGCACCTCACCAGAAACAGATACAAACCAAAGTGTTTCCGGCTGCGCAGTTCCTGTGTCACTCTCTCAAGCTTGCATGGTTTCCCAGCAGTCGTACTGATATACGTTTCAGATCCGACCCAGTTGAAGATGCAGCCACCACGCTGAAAGGGAACTCTAAAGGTAGTTCGTATTGAAACCGTACAACTGTGAGCAGCACACGCACACAGAAGGGCAGTCAGAAACACAAAGGACATTGGTACATCTAGAAAACGATTCGGATGCACTGTTGGTGGATTTCACCTGTTCTTCCCCCGGCTGGTCCTTTTTTCGTGATCGTATAGTACTTGATGTTGATATTCTGCAAGGGTGGATCCACAAAAACCATATCTGTTGCCGTGCTGAACACGCCATTTGACGAAGAACTGCAGTAGGGACTGGTTGCTGAAACAGCGCGCAACTCAAACCAGTATGAAAACAAATATGATTGCTCCAACAACGGCGGCCCAACAAAAAACCTGATGGACGTGTCTTTCCTCACAAGGTAGGGCTTCTACTAAATGAAACGATTCTCAAGTTGTTATGTCCACTATAATCCTACTCCAAGGGTTTTGCCGCTGCGAACAAATCTGCGACTTTGGCATCTCCCCACTGAACCAAGGCGCCCGAATTTGAGGTTGGAGATGTGGGCACCGATCACATTGGTGGCGGAAAGCCAACCGACTCCTCGACAACCAAACCACCACCCAAGGTGAGACATGGTCACTGCATAGTGGCAAAATGAAGGGCAGAGTGAGGACACAAGCATTTGTGTTTAGTGTAAAGTAAAATTACACCAGCCTCGACCCCAAACAGCAAAAAACATGACAGGTCTGTATAACCCAAAAAAAGCTTGTCTCCTTCGCAAAGCGTACCTTCTGCAGCATCCATAGCTGCGAATGCTCTTCATCTGCTCTGGTCAGCTGTGAAATTGCGATTGGTTATTCAGCAGATCCAGACCAAGGCATCTCCTTAGAAGATCTCGAGAACATTCCGGGACAGGCTCTTGGTTCCAGTTTGCGGGCTATGCCAGCGATATGGGCATCGTTTGGGCATCGTTCGGGGCATCGTTCAAACCAAACCGTTTTCTTGTCCAGGCATGGTCAGTTTGATTTGTACAGTAGCTAATGAGTTGGGTATCGGTTGGGCATCGGTTTGGGTATCGGTTTGGGCCCTGCAAATGTCTGATTCCGCAATCTTGGTTTGCGACAACAGCTTGGACCTGATGTGTGTCTTGATGGCTTCTGGGGGTATCGTTTTTCATTTTTTTCCTCTGTATCGGTTTACAATGGTTTGGGCCTGCAAAACAAGTTAAGGGACGTCCCCCTACATAACGAAAAGGCGCGGTTTTTTAATTTCAGTACGCGTCGGGCACTTTCCGAGCTCCGGCTCGAGAATCGCAAAATTTAGTACACATGTAGTACGCGAAGGCCACTTTCTCAGCTCCACACATTAAAGGCTTGACAGGGCTCTGAGGATGTGCCACAAGGATGCAAACCTGCAGTTGACCAAGAAGTGCGTCACTGGCTTCTAAAAAGCAGCTCAGAATCCTGAGCAAAGCAATCAGGCGGATGTCACGGTTTTTGTGTATCGAGAACAAAAGTACATATTCAAGGCTTGACGGGGCTCTGCTGATGCGCCAGAAACACTGGCTTCTGAAAAGCAGCTCAGAATCCTGAGCAAAGCAATCAGGCGAATTTCACGATGTATTTGTTTATAGAACAAAATGGAGGGCCTGCCGATGCGCCACAAGGATGCAAACCTGCAGTTGACCAAGAAGTGCGGCTGTGGCTTCCACAAAGCAGCTCAGTATCAGCTGGATGTCACGGTATTTGTTTATCGAAAACAGTCTACATATTTAGGCTCGACAGGGCTCTGCTGCTGCGCCATAAGGATGCAAACCTGCACTTGGCCAAAAAGTGCGGCGCTGGCTTCCAGAAGCCAGTGCCGCACTTCTTGGCGCACCAGCAGGGCCCTGTCAAGCCTTAAATATGTCTATGTTTCTCGATAAAAAGAATATACTGTGACATCCGGCTGATTGCTTTGCTCGGGACACTGAGCTGCTTTTTAAAAGGTAGCTCAGTATCGTGAGCAAAGCAATCAGCCGGATGTCACGATTTGTTTGTTTATCAAGAAAAATAGACATATTTAAGGCTCGACATTGCTTGCTTCTAGCTCCAACGATGCTCCACAAGGATGACCTGCGCTTGGCCAAGAGAGAGGCACATCCTTTGCACACAGGCTAACAGCAAAATCTGCGACATGCCCTTTCCCCATTGCTAAGCATTTTTGCAAGTCGTTCCTGCTGACTTCGAATCTATGTTTCTAGCTGGACTGCTTTTGATGCTTCTCAATTGCGCTTGCGCGCTGCTGCCAAGTGAGCCGAAGGGAGCCGAAGGGAGCCCAGCCTCAAAACTGGGTTTCCTGTTGAGGCTGTAAGCAGGAAAACAGCCGAAGAAGCAGCTTCAGTTGGTTTTGCCCGGGGCCCTCCTTTACTGCAGGGACTGGGAAACACAGGGAGAGAAGCGGGAGACGACCCCGGAGCCAGCGTCACAGCATCTGGCATCTGACCGCAAAGAGTGGGAGACTGAGGGAGACAAGCGGGAGACATCCCCGCAGCCGGCGTCACAGCATCTGGCATGCGACCGCAGAGACTGGGAGACACAGGGAGACAAGCGGAGACACGAGAGGACACAGGGTGACAAGCGGGAGATGGGAGACACAGGGAGACAAGCGGGAGACACGACCCCGGAGCCAGTCACAGCATCGCAGAGACTGCGAGACACAGGGAGACAAGCGGGAGACACGACCCCGGAGCCAGCGTCATCTAGCATCCGACCGCAGAGACTGGGAGACAAGCGACAAGCTGGACGCACGTCACAGCATCTGGCATCCAGCGTCACAGCATGTGGCATCCGACCGCAAAGACTGACGAGACTGGGAGACACAGAAAGACAAGCGGGAGACACGACCCCGGAGCCGGCGTCACAGCATCTGGCCGCTGACCACAGAAACTAGGAGACACAAGCGTCACAGCATCTGGCATCTGACCGCAGAGACTGGGAGACACAGAAAAAACGAGACTGGGAGACAAAGGGACAAGCGGGAGACACGACTGGCATCCGACCGCGGAGACTGGGAGACACAGGGAGACAAGCGGGAGATGGCAGCGTCACAGCATCTTGCATCTGACCGCAGAGACTGGGAGACACAGGGAGACAAGCAGGAAACACGAGAGACTGGGAGACAGGAAGACAAGCGGAAAACAGGACCCCGGAACCGGCGTCACACTTTCCCATTCTCTATACCTCAAGTTAGAACCCCAATGTTTCGCTGTTTGGGGAATTACTAAAATAGAGTGGCTGGGGAAAGAACCGTCAAAAGTCACCAACTGAAGCAATTGAAAATTGAAATCGCAACGGCACGCAATATCCACACGAAACTACCCCATTCCAAATTCCAACGATAATGCAGGCGGCGTGTCTTTCGCAAGCTGCTTCCCAAGTTGGCATCCCCATGGTACGCAAATTTCAACATAAAGGGGCAGCGACTTCAACAAGTCCAAGTAGGTGCAGGTCAAATACCAGGCTAGTGGTTTCGGATGGTTTCGGGGTCATGGGAACAAAAGGAGAGGCTGAAGGTGTCCTGGAGAACTACCGCGTGCCTGCACCTGGCCATTTGGGCTTCTGGTGATAATATGATGGTATGCTCTGAACCGCACAAGTCCTGGAACCAGGGCGCTTCGCTTCCACCGAACTAATCCAAGCTAGACTCATTCCCAGGCTGAGCCTGTCTATGCCTTGAATCACTTCGCTTGGAATGCTAGAGGCTGCAAGTATAAAGCTGCAGGCATCTGCAGACCCACCCCAGCACTTTACAATACAACTCACACGAATAAAGCAATACACGTGGTACGGATGGTGTCCAACAACACTGTCTGACCAATCAACCCAACAGAGGGCGGGGCACTCCTTCCTGAAAACTGATGGATTTGTTTGGCACGAAACAATTGAGTCAGAGTCTTTGCGCTCAATCAGCAGCCCTTTGCTCAAGGCTTCAAGTTTCAGCAAGATGATCGCAAGCTGCTGGCGAGCCTATGGGTTGTCCCCTCACCTCTGCATGCAGTTGCGCGAAGGAAAACATCAGCACACTTGGAAGGTGATCATCCAAGACCCAGCCGGGATTGATCTGGGAGTGTGACATTCTGGCCCGATAAGGTCTTCTGATGGAAGTGAGTTTGGGTGAAGGATAATGAGGGCTTGATCGGTGGGGTATCCAGAATGAGAAACTAAATGCTTCAAGTTCGAACTCGCCTTTGGAGGACACAAAGGAAACATATGTTGACTCACTTTGGCTCTCCTCCATGTTTGCAAGACAAAAAAACACCCTCAGAGCAGTCAAAGAACTGGGTATGTGCATAGTGGATGTTGGGGTGGGGCCTTATAAAAGTCTCCCCTATTGGTTCCGAAAAAAAAGAGGAGGGGGACCCTTAAACTGCGGGGAGGGCGCCGCAACAAACCCCGAGTTCCTGTTGTAAGGCTTGTAGAAAGCAAAACCCGAAACAGTGGGGACCTTTAACTTCAACATGGAGGGGCGCCCTTGAAACCAAGGGCTGCGTGAAAAGCTCCAAAAAGTAGGGACCTTGAACGAATGGAGGGTTGACCTTAGAAAAGCAAGTTCCTGTCTTCGGTCCCAGCTCAACAAGAGTTCTCAAGCCGGGGCTGTCCTGCAGACACTGCCAAGAAGACCAGCAAGAACCACACGTCCTCAGACTCATTGGCAACCCAACCGCACGAAAGTTAAGGCCTACTATGTGTGACCATTCCAAAGGCAGTGGCTGGCATCGATTTGTTGGATATGAACGCAGACATGTTCTTCCCATCTTTGTCAGTACGTCCAATGACACCAAAGCTGCGGGATTGGAAAGCAAAGCAACCCTTCTACCCACACCTAATGAATGAAGGCAACACAG
>CAUJNA010000045.1:312500-317500 GCA_963377175.1 Effrenium voratum | reverse complement strand
CAAAGTCACAACTCCGCCAAGAGAAAATTATCGCATCCCCATCCTTGTCTACTAGAGAAGTGCTGGAAACTAGTGAAACTTGCCCAGACCGATGCTTGCTGATAAGGCGAGCACGGACGATAGCATGGCATTCCAACATGGCCCGAGAGAGAGCGGGCTTGCTTGCGGATGTGTTGTGGTGCGTGCTGGGTCGGTTCGTGTTCACGCCGGATTGCCAATCCCTGCGTTGCATTCTGGATATGGTGACGGCCAACCAAAGTAGCATAAAGCAGTTGAATAAAACGAAAGCCACACATGTCTACACAGCAGCCTTAAGTGCCTCAAGCCATTGAACCTGACGGGCGCCGTGGGTATCCATGGGCTGATTCAGCGACTTCATGTGCGTTGGTCAAGTGGCTAAAGCCCTCAAAGCTTGAGCCACATCCAGTTGAGACATGCCTACCTGTTGGTTGATTCTGCCACAATCGGTAGATAGCTGCTTCCAACGACATCCTTGGAGGTGCACAGGAAAGCTTTCCCAAGAGAGCCAGCCTTCAGCTTGGTTTCTAGACAAACGATGCCTTAACCGCATCAAAGGCATCCAATTGCCCAAAGGCGACACGCGGCGACACGCCTCATGACATGACAAAGCCGGGGAGTTGGTCTTGAGTTTTTCTTCTGGGACGCATAGGGTCCTATGGGGGGGAGGTTCCCAAACTTCTCTAACAAGAGCAGCAGTCGTTACCTGCTCAAAATGAACAGGAAACCCACTGCCGCTGGTGTCTGCTCTGAATGCATCCCTCACGCGTATGGGCCGATGCTGAATGAGGTTGGTGCTTCAAATGTTTTCGAAGGGTCTCTGCATGTTGTTGGTGCTTTCCTCAGGCGAATGCTCTGTGCCCGTGGGTTCGCATGCGCCGTCATCCCAGCGACTTCTCTCAATCGCAGGAGTCGCTTTGCGACTCCGTTTCAGGCGCACGCAGGCTCGGTCCTTGCAATCACGGCTTCATGATGCAACTCTTGGAGACAGGCAAGTCCGTGGCTTCACGCACAAGCACAAAAAAGAAAACATGCACAAAACATGACATCCGCCAAACATGTGCAGGAAATGACCCAGCCAATGTCCCAGTGGCCTGGATTGCTCAATCGGAATTCGAAACCAGAAAACCCAACTCAGTTTGTGTACTGATCTGGCTGGCGTATGGGAACCTCGTGGCTTTGCAGGCTTCCAGAAACCAGCCAGCCGCGACAAGGCTACTCGCTCTATTCGAGCCCTATCGAATAAACCCAAACAACCATAAGATCGGAACTCCGGCAGGTTCTGGGCGGTTTTCCCTGGTGTCCCAATTTTTTTTGGGGCAGCCGAGCGGCCGCGTGCGTCGAACTCAACCTCTGACACGGGCCACCAGGTGCACAAAGTGGTCCAGGTAGCTGGCCTGAGTCGATGGGTCTGGAGACATCGCGTTCTTGGTTGAGGGCTTTTTTTTTTGATTTGGGTGTGGTTCAAACATAGGGTAAACAATGCAACCCAGGTAAGTGGAAACATGGACCAAACCCTGCGGTCCCCTGGTGGCTTAATTTTGACCTATACCCATTTGTTTTCAAGGGCCGCCTCTTCATTTCAGCAGGCCCAAAGAAGAAGCCTTCGCAAAAGCAGGAACATCTGCATTTTGGTTTCGCTTGAACGGTCGGGATCTTGAAGTTACATGTTTTCTCGCGGGAAATCCTGTTGTTTGGTCCTAAAGCGAAAACCAAGGCAGAGGCTCTCCGTTTCAGCACCTCGGTCTTCCGCTTGGAAGCTTTTTTGCGCCCAGCAGCATGCAGGGCCAGCCAGAAAAGCGGTGTGTCCAGGGGCACTGCAAGCCCTTGGCAGAGCATTTCCACGTCTGGCCTGCGGATGGGAAAAGGTTTGGGGCCGGTCAAAACCTGCTGGGGAAATACTGGGACCATGTTACCAACAACCCATGCGTTCCAGCCTTGATGGTTCTGCAGTTTGAACTCTTAGCATAGCACCCATCTTTGCCTAGAACAGTGTTTAATAATGGGCAATCTGCATTCTAGCACATGCTTCTTCAATCCACTATTCGGAGATGAGCCCAAATCAACCCCATTTTTGTGAACACCCAACAGTTCCATCTCGATAAATCCTGCATCTGGGATCAGCTCGGCTAGAGTTAACACATTCCAGTACGCTCCCTCGTGGCATGAAGTTCGCAGCTGGCTGTAAGGCAACATATACTGGTGAATGGAAAACACGCAAAGGAATGGTTGAGTCTGGCAATGAATACTCCATGGCAGCCCCGTCAACCGTCAACTTCTATCTCACAGGCGGAACAACGCCGTTCGGGGCACTCTGGGGGTGGTGCATGTGTACAAAATGTATATATAATATACATTGTTGTGTGTACCGTGATAGATGAATATGTGTACCAGTAGAGCTGGCGAAGCCAGTTGGCAGCAGTTTCAACAGTATAACTATGGTTGTCTTTCTCTTTCTCTCTCTCTTTTTTTCTTTTTCTCATACTCGTGCTCTTTCTCTTCTGTATCTTTCTCTGTTACTCTCTCTTCTCTTTTGTTTTCTCCTTCTCTTTCTTTTCTATGATCTACCAACCTACCTGCCTGACCTATCTGCCAATCGATCGATCCAGCAGCTTATCTAGCTAGCTTTCGATCTATCTAGCTAGATTTTGGTCTAACTCTATCTATCGATCTATCTATCTATCCGCCTATGTAGCTATCTATCTATCTCCCTATGTCTGTATCTCTCATCTCTTTATAGCTCTATACCTATCTCGCTATGTCTCAATCTCTCTCAAAACCCATCTCTCAATCTACCTACCTACTGCTATCCATGTATCCATGTATCTATCTATACCTATGTATCTATGAATCGTTTCTAGCAATCTGTCTGTCTGTCTATATCTCCTGCAAATCTATCTAGCTATCTAGCTAGCTAGCCAGTCTTTCTCATCTATATGTTGCCTACCTGTCTATCTATCTGTCTTTCTCTATGTATCTATCTTTTTGATCAATCTACCTATCTGTTTCCTACCTAGCAATCCGTCTGTCAACCTACCTCTTGCTATCTATTCTGCAGTCTATCCACTTAGCCAGCAATGTATCCATCCTTGTCAGTGATTGAAATACTGCTACTTGCACTGCTACTTGCGCTGTTTTTCTTGCGGAAAAAAAGAAAACGCCCACACACACACACACACTCACTTTTCGCGCTGGTTGATGATTGGGCTGCAAAACCTGCACAGGCTCAACCAATGCAACAAATGCAAAACCCAGACGCAATGTCAGACGCCAAGACTTGATTGCTCAATTTTCGCAGTTGTCGCGCCTGCGCAGGCTTTCAGGATCCAAAGCTTAATTCGAATTGCTTTTGTTGCTTTATGAAACCTGGGAGGCAGACCAAAAAGCATTTTCCTTGTGTGACAGATCGGGGAGGGTGAGCATATGTGTACACAGCTAACATTTAAACATATAAGCATACTACGAGTAATATCCACCAATATTGACCGTCAAAATCACTTATCTTTGCTAAGGAGGCTTTATGGAGGTATCTTTTTTGGTGGTGGCCAGCGTTCTGCCCATCCTATAGTTCTTGGTGCGGGCCCTATGACTTTGCGAGGCTTTCTGCAAATTTGTGCTGCCAACCCCTCTGTACCAATCCACCTGTACTAGGGTAATCTACACTGACTCTTACAGGGCACACTTTCAATGAGCGCCGCGCAACATTTCCCCAAGCCTCAGCTCCTGGCCCTCCAGCAGCGGCGGCATCGCCACGCGCAGGAAATCCCTCACCGTAGCAGGTCCATTTTCGGCGAGTGCCGGGGCACGACGCAGCAGCACGTCCTGCGAAACGAGGAGCCCGTCCATGCCGAAGCCTTGAGCCCAATGCAAACACACAGCCACATGTGACAGAGAGGATATCAAGGGTAGCTGCAGAGGCGCTTGGTTTATCCTAGGTAAAACGCTCACATGCAGGATGGGCTTTATGAAGGGCACGACAGCCTTATGGAGTGACACACGAAGTCGTGAATGCTGTGGCAGACAAGCATACCAAGAATGAAACAGAGATGCGACGAGGAATGCAGCCAAGGACAGGCAGACCAGACAACTCGAGAGACACACAAAGAAACGGACTAATAGACAAACAGACACAGACCAACTTGCAGGCAGGAAAGAAAACACGTAAGCAGGCAGGCAAACAAACAGCCGGGTCACTTAACAGTTAAAAAGTGGTATTGGATTTCAGGAGCATTGGTGCTTACTGACTGCAGCAAAAGCGAGCGTTCATGGCTGCTGCATGCTTGTTAGGCAACTGTTTGCAATCTCACGACAGCTCCCTCTCGGAGTAACCTGACAATCCCTAACTCCGCTATAGAATTAAGACATTTGCGAGACACTCGACAACAAAACGGGATTTCTTATCACACAACATGACGGCGCACCTCAAATACGCATAACGGGTAGATGAACACTCCCAGCAACCGTTGTGTGTCAACTCAACAGCAACCCTTTGCGCGAGTGAAAGAAGCGGGCAGAGCACCAGGCTATAAAAACTACCCCGGCCAGTGGCCCGAAACAGTGGTCACAACATGAGACAATGACCCACGCAAGCGACATGAACGTAGGCGCAGCAAACGCGCACAAAAGGTCTCGCACGTGACATTCAAACAGAAGCCTTCGGAACCTTGTATAGAAGGCCTCCTGCGGAAAGAGGTTCCGCGCAAGACTTCTCTAAAGAAAAACTACGAATGTTTCCGTAAATCCCTGGACAAGATCTCTGTGGAAGGATCGTAGCAGGATCTCTGGCTAGGGTCTCTAGATAGATTTCTTGGTAAGATCTGTGCGCATGATCTCCGACAAGAAGCCTCTACAAGCTCTCTCTTCAAGAGCTTTAGAGAATGTCCTCTACAAAATTTCCGGACATGATTTTGGCACAGAATCCTTGAGAGGGACTGCACGAGACCTCCTGAGAGCATTCTCTCTGCGAAGGACAAGACCCAAAT
>CAUJNA010000045.1:237500-305000 GCA_963377175.1 Effrenium voratum | reverse complement strand
TCATTTACATGAACAAACCAGTTGTGGCTATCTTGCACTATCTTGCACTTAAATGGATCCTATGTTGTAGGTTGGTTGCCAGTGAAGAAAGCGCTTCCCAAGTCCAAACCAAACAAAGCAGCCAACTTTGATCCAATCCACCCCCTTCTACATCCATGCAACCTCTTGCAAGGTTTGCCTCAGGGCACATAAACACAAATCCTCTAGCATCGGTGGTGTTCCCTTTGGTTTCCTCAAAGTGACAATGGCCAACTCCGCTTCTACATCCATGTAGCCTGCAAGGATTGCCTTAGGGCACGTGGGACCTCTTGCGACGGGTGTTTTTCTAGGTCCTCCAGTAGAGAGGTTAGAATAAGGGTACCAACTTTTTTCCGTAGTCTATTTTAGTAGGGGAAAACCCTCCCAACCAAAAAGAAACGGTAGAAGTTGGCACCTAGCTGGGGGACCTGTTTTTTCTTTCTTTCGTTTTCTTCCTCAAAATGATGATGGCCTCCAACCAGCTTTTCCCATCCACCCGCCTCCAGGCCCACCAGCGAGTCGCACAGCACCCCCACCGGGAAGTGCCACTTCAGGGCCTTGGCTGTGACTCACGAGTGAGACGACAAATGTCTGGGGGTCAGTTGCCACCATAGGTGTCCGTTTTGGGAAAATAGATGGCCCCGGTAATTGATTGAAGCACCAGGTAAACCAGCAAATCAACCAAAAAGGACACCTATGGTTGCCACAATGAAAGCCGTAAGGTTCATATGGCTGTGGGTCAAAACCCTTGACTGGTGAACAAAAAAATAGGTGGTACATGGGTGTTCATCCGCCCCAAAATGGAGGCATAGGTTATGACCCATGAGGTTCATATTAAACCACTACAGTAAAACAACGGGGCTCATATTGAACCAACAACATTTACCTAAGAATTAATCGTCATCCAAGTAGGTCTTTTCATTCGGGTTGAGCCCTATGGGGTTGCCTGATTGACTTTTAAGGCTAAAGATCTTTGAGTCCTCTGATGGAGAATCTGTAAATGATCCTATGCCAATTCGTCGCGCACCGAGTTTCCTTCGGGGAGGGATCTGACTAAGCGCCTTTGCTGTTGAGAATTGTGCCATCTTTTGGGAGTTTTGGGTATCAAACACGCTGAAATAGCTTGCCCGCTTTCGGTAGCGAATATAGTCATCGGAATGAACTTTCCACCACTTCAAGGATCTCCTTTGTGTCCAGCGTTGATTTCATCGCATCTTAACAATGACGGAGACACTCACCACAATACACATTTCTGCCTAAACCCTTTGGAACAGGAACCATCCCTGTCCGCATCTGCCCCTCTCCAGGTGGCAATGTTGTTGTAGTCGAACCACAGCTCACAGGGTTGGCCCATGCGGGAGATGGACTTCTTGAAGTGCTCCAAGACCTCGTGGAAGAGGAAGGGCAGATACGCCACCCGCGGGACCAAGCGAAATAAGGGATCCGGCTCCGTGAGAGACGCCACCTGGACTCAAATTGAAATCCTCTGGTCAAGGACCCCCATGAACTGAAGAAAAATGCGGGGTACAGTCTCCTTGTAAAAACGTGGCTTGGGCTTCCGTCTTGACAACCATAGGATCGATGACTTCATGGGTAGAGTGCCGGTGGATCGAGAATCTTGAGGCCTCCGTGCCCGAGATCATGGACCGCTCACAACGTCCCTCTGTGCCCTCTTTCGACGACTGAGTATATCCAGTCTCACGAACCTGCCTCGACACTGTGCCCACAAACAGGCATATACAACAACATACAAATACAATCACCGCTCTGCATGCACGGAATATTCGCATGACATACTGTGCATACTGTGGATGGACGAAATCCTGCACCACCTAAGAAGCCATGGAATGATGATTCCCCTGTCAATACCAACAAACAATGGTTTCCCGTAGTTTCAAAGTGGTGCAGGATTTCGTCCATCCACAGTGGCCAATGATTTGAAGCCCACGTCTCGAATCGTTTTGGACTGTCAGACTGGGCTTAGCCTCATCCGAGGCCAAGCGGATGCGGAGCAGCAGTTGACCCCCGCAGAGCTGCTGCCGCGTATCAAAGGGCTCCACCAACCTCGGGCCCGTGCCGTCCGAGGCTCTCCAACTCAGCTCAGGGTTGCCGTTCCCCTTGGGGCACACAGGAAGCCTTGCGAAACGGGATACCATTTCGAACTCAAGGGCCAGGGGGGGAAGGGGGTGCCTGAAACTTTCCGAGGTAAGGCACAAGGCTGGGGGCAGCAAAGCAACCGCCCGTTGGTTTCGGCTGCGGTGCCTCCTTTAAAAGGGGGGGGGGGTTCGGATCCTTTTGCTGAACCGGTCCGTGGCCCCAGCACTGGGGATAATCCTGCGCTGAGGAAGATGCTTGTCTCAGAATCAGTGTCAAGGATGATCCCTAAGCCCTAAGACAAATGGGGACTGCCTCAACTGCCTTCGGCTTATCATCTGACAAGTACTGGCTATTCCAAGGGTGGATCCAACCCATTTCCGCCAAACGGGCCGCCGTGCGATCTACTGGGGCTTGTTGAGCTAGCCAAGAAGGACCCCTGGGCAAACCTGAGTATTTTTGGCCCTTTGTTTAAGCAAGGGGCCAAAACAAGATTTGAATTTTAAGGGAAGCTTCCATTCTTTCCACTGGTGCTCGTGAGTCGCATCCCTTGGGATGCCCGGCTGGTGCAACGGCACGTCCTTCAAATCGGCAGCCATGGCACGGCAATGTCTCAGCTCTCACTTTGGCTGAGACTGTTGTTCGAAGCTTGAAAACACCTCGGGGACATGGCAAAACCCTGAAACTGATTCAATACCCAAGCTGCTATTGAAACCCAGTCATGACAGAGATGCATCTTTATGGGAACGCCTTGGACGGAGCCTCCCGAGGAGTGGTGGTTGTGAAGGTGCCAACACAAGGAGTCTGGATCACATTCTATTGAGGCGATCTTGGATGACTAACTATGGAGAAGAGCACGGATTGCTGGCAAAAAGTATTAAAGCAGACACGCCTTGCATGGTACAGAGTTTCATTTATTGAAAGGCTCGTAGCAAAGGTCTGTCTGTGGCGTTGGGTAACAGCAGAGGCCTGGCAGTCACTGCAAGTGGCGTCAGTTTCAAGTGTCCACACTTTTGTGGAGCAGAACTCTTTTGGTTTCTCACTTGAACGTCACCTGGAGGGTAAACTGGATCCAGTGGGCCAACAAATATACACATCCTTCCGAGGTTGCTCCTAGGGAACAGCATAGCAGGAGAGTCACTGCCTGTCAGCCAAAAAGCTGATGAGATCACTGTAACAGGAAATGAAGGGACCCCTGCGAAACTCAGGAAGAACCCGAGGACCTTTCCGGAGCCAGAACTTTGGCTGCGGCGCGAGGCAAACACAAAAACACTTCCTGGCCAGGTGCACGACATTGCAAACATTATCCGATGCGTGATTGGAAAAAACCGGAAAGTTTGCCATGTGTTTACAACCTGGGATCTATTTGCGGCTCTTGTTTCTATCATGCAGCAAATCTCCCCCAACCCATCCACAGGCTCTGCTTGTTTTCTTCCGCCACCCGCGAATCGACACGCGCAAGAGCGGCTCCGTTCCTCGTCACTCCGGGGCATTCTGGGATCCATCATGTGCCCATCCGCTTAAACCATGCTGTTCCGCCGAGCGCCGGTTCCAAAGCGCTGGAACGGCCAAGGTCGCTCGAGCGATGCATGTCACGAGAGCTCGGTGAGATTGGTCTTCTCCAATCTGCCCGAGAGGAAAACCACTCCTGATCCAAGGCCGGGCCATTACCAACAATCACAAGTAATTCTGCACATGTATTGCGCATGCTTGGAACACAAGGATGACTGCGTAGTTGCGACTTCGCAAGTCTTCATGTGTATGGATCGTTCCGCGGTGATCCGAAGGTATGGATGAAAAGTGTTTCGCGACGCCTGTGAGCCTACCTTTGGAAACGCAGCTGCTCGCCAGCGCGGTTGATGTGGCCGCGTACCAAGCTGGCGCGCAAAGCTGCTTCCGTAGCTCCAGCTAGAAAGTCACAAAGTACGCTGCAGCAGATCCAGCTACAAAGTCGCGGAGGGAGGGGAGGGAGGGAGAGGAGGGAGAGAAAGACCGGAAGACAGGACGGGATCTGCTGGACTTTATTGGTATTGTTATTACGACTACTGCTGCTACTGCTGCTACTGCTGCTACTGCTACTGCTACTGCTACTTCTACTTCTACTTCTACTACTACTACTACTACTACTACTACTACTACTACTACTACTACTACTACTACTACTACTACTACTACTCCGCACCGCGAGCATATCCCGATCCAGACAAGGCCACTTGCCGTTAGAGCCGTGATTTTGCCTGGGCTGAGTTGCACGCTGCTGTTGCGTATCCGCTTAATTACGTCCCAATTGGCTTCTGAAAAGAGATCACAGCTGCGATCGATGTCTGCCTGCCTGCCTGCCTGCTGTCTGCTGTTTGCCTGTCTGCTGCCTGCCTCACTCCTTCCTCCCTCCCTCCCTCCCTCCCTCCCTTCCTTCTTTCCTTCCTGCCTTCCTTCCTTTTCTCCTTCCCTCCGTCCCTCCCTCAGTCAAGCAGGCAAGCAAGCAAACAAGCAAACGCTGACATAACTAGTGAAAAACACAAAAACACAAAGAAGAAAGAAAGGAAGGAAGGAAGGAAGGAAGGAAGGAAGGAAGGAAGGAAGGAAGGAAGGAAGGAAGGAAGGAAGGAGGGAAGGAGGGAAGGAGGGAAGGAGGGAAGGAGGGAAGGAGGGAAGGGAAGGGAAGGGAAGGGAAGGGAAGGGAAGGGAAGCGAAGCGAAGGGAAGGGAAAGAACAACGGAAGGAAGAAAGCAAGCAAGAAAGAAAGAAAGACATAACAAAGCTAGAAATTAACCTGATAGATCCCGCCAAGCCCTCACGGAACCCTCGCGGACCTGCGGAAGCTTACCTCCGAGCCGCCCCAGGCCACCCCGGAGCCTATCTGAGCAGAGACCCCAAAGCTTTTCAGCTGTTGGGGACAAAGAAGACAGACAAACAAACAAACAAACAAACAGACAGACAGACAGAGAGACAGAGAGACAGAGAGACAGAGAGACAGAGAGACAGAGAGACAGAGAGACAGAGAGACAGAGAGACAGAGAGACAGAGAGACAGAGAGACAGAGAGACAGAGAGACAGAGAGACAGAGAGACAGAGAGACAGAGAGACAGAGAGACAGAGAGACAGAGAGACAGAGAGACAGAGAGACAGAGAGACAGAGAGAGACAGAGAGACAGAGAGACAGAGAGACAGAGAGACAGAGAGACAGAGAGACAGAGAGACAGAGAGACAGAGAGACAGAGAGACAGAGAGACAGAGAGACAGAGAGACAGAGAGACAGAGAGACAGAGAGACAGAGAGACAGAGAGACAGAGAGACAGAGAGACAGAGAGACAGAGAGACAGAGAGACAGAGAGACAGAGAGACAGAGAGACAGAGAGACAGAGAGACAGAGAGACAGAGAGACAGAGAGACAGAGAGACAGAGAGACAGAGAGACAGAGAGACAGAGAGACAGAGAGACAGCGAGACAGAGAGACAGAGAGACAGAGAGACAGAGAGACAGAGAGACAGAGAGACAGAGAGACAGAGAGACAGAGAGACAGAGAGACAGAGAGACAGAGAGACAGAGAGACAGAGAGACAGAGAGACAGAGAGACAGAGAGACAGAGAGACAGAGAGACAGAGAGACAGAGAGACAGAGAGACAGAGAGACAGAGAGACAGAGAGACAGAGAGACAGACAGACAGACAGACAGACAGACAGACAGACAGCCAAACAGACAGACAGAAAGAAAGAATGAAAGAAAGAAGCAAGAAAGCAAGAAAGAAAGCAAGAAAGCAAGAAATCCCCGACGGATCACCATGCGGCGCTCTTTTTTTGGCCCGCGATGAAAGCGGGTCGGGGCCCGGTTGCAAGGCCGGGCCAGACCGTGCACCGTCGGCACCCAGGGCACCAGCGTGGCCCAGCTTCACGGTTAAGGCGGCGTCCAAAGCCGGTTTTGCTTAGCATGCCGCCTTGACTATAACGCAAAGCTGGGCGTCCCTGAAAGCCAAAGGGAAGCCAGCCAGTTGCTTTGCCTTTTGGCACCACGGGGCTGGAAGCTTTAGGCAGGTGAACAGAAAGCTCTGGCCACATGTCAATTTACGGCTCGCGAACAAAAAGGACAGCGATTTTCTCAAATAGGAGCGCCGCTCCGCCAAACCCTCACGAAACCCTTCAAGAACCCTACTAAGAGCCACCCCGCGCATCCCAGGAACCCACGCAGAACCTTACCTCAGAGCCGCCCAGACCACCCCAGAGCCTATCTGGGCTGAGACCCCAAAGCTTTTCAGCTGTTGGGGGACAAAGAACGAAAGAAAGAAAGAACGAAAGAAACGACGGACGGACGGACGGACAGACAGAAATACAGAAAAAAGGAAGTAAAGAACAGCACATTCGCCAGAAAAAAAGGAAATAAAGAACAGCACATTCGCAACCCGAGCTGCTGCTTGTACCCTTGTGCAGTAAATATATTGACCCACGCTCCACTCGAAACCGACCCCCCCTCCTTGCCCCTTGGACTCGTGCCTTGGACATTCAATAGGTTGCAGAAACAGGCAACCCTTGTAAGCTCAGAGCATTTAATTTCAAGCACTCGAAAAGCGATGCTTGCAGAGCTGGGGTCCACCCCCTCACTTTGGCCCCTGGCTTCAGGGCGCTCCCCCAGAGAGCAACTGCTGCACTTTGGAGCAGCCTGGCAAGACTTCTTCCAAGCGCGTCGGATTGGTTCATTTGCACTCTCGGGGGTTGCCAACGTATCGCAAGGGTTGTGACGTCTCTGAAGCAGCCAAAACAGCTAAGAAAAATAACGAGATTTAGAGAGCCGACTTTGTTGACCCCAAACGATGTAAACAAGTATGGCATTGGTTGAAACACCGCAAACAGCATTTCTGTATCACTTCACAACGGTCAAGTATTTGACTCTCGCTAGATTGGAGCGGGCCCCAATACGACGATGGGCCCAAACAACACAAAGCATAAGCACGCCGTTCAATTTGTGCCCTCGTCCCCCAGCAATCCTCAACAGGACATGCGTACGTCACTCTGCTCAAACCGTCTCTGCCAACACTCAGCGCAACGCGCGCTTTTTGCCAAAATGAGAGATTTGATCTCCGTGGTCACCATGGTCCCCGATATGTCACACATGAAAACAAGGTTCAGCAGGAAACAACCCCATGATGAGAGTTCGAGGCAAATCAAACATCGAGTGCAACCTCATCTGCTCGTCGGATATGTGGCTTTACAACCGAAATCGAGCAGGGAATGATTTCCGGCATGACTACGCACGCCCTGAAATTGTGAATTGAACGCAAAATGGATCGAGATGCTGAGAGAACTAATGCAAGCGACACCTTTGGCGCGCTTTGCCCGAGGTCAAAAAATCAAGCACCATCAATCAAATGCTTAGCATTTGCGTGACACTGAAAAGTTCTCAAACTGCAAACGTGGTCTGGTGGTGTCGAACGATGTTCAGGACCGATGTCGACTCAGCAAGCTGAAGCGGGGTATGTCCGCGGTCATTGGGTATCTCAGGGTCCGCTTCTGCATCCAGAAGCAATTTCACCATCTCATCGAACCCAAAAAAGCAAGCAACGCCCAAAGGGGTGGTGGACCACTCAAGGATGAAGTTGGTGATCCTCGGAGTCATGGGCCCGAATATCTTCACCCGAGCAAGGCACAGCAATTCTGCGGCACGCCAAATGCCAGAGGCGCGGTACTGCATGTTCGCATCCGCTCTGGCGTCCAGTAGCAGCTTGGCCAGCTCCAAGTTATTGGAGTTGGCCGGGCGCATGGCCAGACATGCCAATGGGTGCACGCTGGCCACCCCGCTCTTGATCGGATTCACGCAGGCCCTGTGCTTCAGAAGGCTAAGCAGGACAGATCTAGGCGCGGCATTTTCACAAGCCGCAGAGAGAGGCGGAATGCAGGCCAACCTCTCCTGCTGATTCACATCTGCCCGGTATTGGATCAACAGCTCGACAGTTCGTGCCGTCTTGCAATATCCCAGCATGGGAGTACCAAAAAAGGTGGTGGCCCTGATGTCTGCTTTCTGCTGCAAGAGTGCAACAATAGTCTCTTCATTGCGCCAGGCAAGCATCGCAGCAAACATCACGGGCGACATAGGTTGAAAAATATTCACTTCCGGGATGGAGCTATCAAACCTATTCACATCCAGCCCCTCACTGCAAAGCACTCGAATCATCTCAGCATCTCCAGATAGCGCCGCGCAAACTATTGGAGACATGCAGCGACATTTGGAATGCAGCGAGCTAAACTTGAAGTCAGCCATAAACTCTTCCCGGGTGCGTTGTCGGAGCTCGAGGCCAAGAAGTGTCTCGTACCTGGCAACAAAGTAGCGGTAGGCAGCCCACTTCTTGGATGCTTTCAAGGATATCATTTTTCGAACCAGAGCTCCCCGAGTCACTTTGTTCACCGAATGGCGATCTGCCTCAATCGTAAATTGCCCCTCATGCGGTGGATGATCAAGCCAGTGGATTTGCATAGCAAAGTTTATCTGGTCAGAGCCGGATACTAGTACTGGCGGCAACTTCACATTTTCGGACATCATCTGGCACCAAAGCTCCAATCGACACCAACCTCTTTCGGACCAGCTCCGGAAGCCGCAGAGTGTTCCATCATCGTGTCGGCAGGGTGGTGCAAGCACCACAAACAGGTCGGACACCTCCACATACTTTGGAATCAAACGAATATACTCATCCTGCGTCGCAAGACTAGACATGGCTTTCCACATGGGCAGGTCTTCAAAAGTAGCGGTTCCTTGAGGATGTTGTGCCTCTGGAATGTGCTGCGGGATGCTGAACCAGTCCATCCAAATGTAGCCATCCTTGATGCTCGCCCGGTGTTTGTCGCTCAAGCGCGCACGCTTGCCGAAGAACTCTGCTGTCAGGTCAACCCCGAGGTCACTGCCTGCTAGAAGATGCCGCAAGGCTTGCTGAAGCATAGGCAGTTGTTCAAAGTTCGGATCGGGATGCTTGATGCCCAGCCATTGGTGCGACACGAAAATACAAAAGAAACCTGCCTGCCAGCGTACCAGAAGTCCTTTCGAGAGCAGTTCCTCATGGCAAGGAGTTTTTTCCAATCTCATGTTGAGAAAGTCGGCCACGCTCACTACCCACATGCAGGGCCCCGAAAAGCATGAGGGCAACCAACTTGGCTGAGCCAAGGCCATTGGTAAGGATTCGGTTCAAATGCTTGAGCCGAACTAGCCGCACTAGCCGACACGAATTGTGTTACCTTCAACATGAACCCACGCTGACAAGCACATGCCCACATCACACTCTAAATGGAAGATGTGGTCATATGATGATGATGATGATGATGATGATGATGATGATGATGATGATGATGATGATGATGATGATGATGATGATGATGATGATGATGATGATGATGATGATGATGATGATGATGATGCTGATGCTGATGCTGATGATGATGATGATGATGATGATGATGATGTTGATGATGATGCTGCTGATGATGATGATGGTGGTGGTGGCGATGATGCTGGTGGCGATGATGCTGCTGGCGATGATGCTGGTGTTCACCCGGCGTTGACGGAATGTCCATGCTTTCGCCACCATGAGTGTCGTGGGCTGCGCGTCTGTCTGTTTTTGAAGCCCTGCTGGTTCTCCTGCCTGCCGCTTCTTTCTCTAACTTGTTGGTGCCCGGCTTAGTCTTCCCTTCGCTTTGCTCCTGGAACACACTGGACATCCAGCCGACTGCCTCAAACAGCTGGGGCGTTGCCAAACTGACAGCTTTCCCCTAAAATATCTTGAGGAGCAAGAACCACCGAAGCACCGCATAGCTGGCTATCCGGCGGCAAGCTACCCCCCGAGCTCCTGAATGCTTTTCTCTGTGCCGGCACTGAGCAAGGCTGTCTGCCAAGCGTGCCCTCCCCGTGGGAAGAACCTGGCAGATCCAGTTTACAACGACTTGCTTTTCCACGGGGCCTCTCTTGGGCTATCTGAATTTGATGGCCCCCCCTCCATCACAGAGACCCTACAAAGCACCAAACAATCATGCACGTCCATGCATGTTCATGCAGCAATTGATAGGCAAGCGGGCGGCGCAAAGCCGTACAGCTACCATCAGTCTAGGGGCTGATTCCCCATTCTTTTCAACCATGGTTCTTTCAAAAAACATATTTTCCCCTGGGTTTGTGGAGGTTTTCTAGAATGAAGGATCCCTGGAAAGAATGTGGAAGGTACCCTTAGAATCAGCTCGTGATCCTTGTTGTCAACCGGAGCCAAGCTCCTCAAGCACCAATCTTACAGTCCCGGTAGCTTAACAGATGCGTGGCATGTAGTGAAGCTTCCAGCACGCCAAGCGTGACGAGAAGCAGCCGGCCATTGTCTTCATCAAGGTACTTTTGTAAGTCTGACCCTAGCACTGATGTTGCTCTACTTGCAAATAAGAAAACCTGACCTGCGCGTTTTGTAGCCCTTTGATGGCGGCAAGCACTGATTTTGTTTTCAAGTATGCTGCAACCTTGCTTGGGTGGTGGAATCTGCAGCTTCGTCTGTCATCCTTGCCCTTGAGCTTTCAATACCCTGTCAACATGTGAATGTACCCTGTTCCCTTGACTTCTTCTGGTAGCTGCTTCAAGTGTTCTGCTCGCCCTTTGCACACCACATTTTAAGTTTGGCGGCTCATCTCCTTTGGTTCCCCCTTGTCCTCCTGCCCTATTTAGCCAGCTCAGAGCAGTTTTGATTTGCAAAATCAAACTAGCTTTCTACTAGCACTTCCACCGCTTGTGCGACAATCCAAAAACCGGGGGCCACATGCCTTAGGGCCTGCAGTCTGCAGGCGCCCCATGTGCCCCTTCCCTTTTTCCAAGGCTTGCCCACCCTGTGACTGGCCTTTTGCAGCATTCCCCCTTCATCGCTTTTGCTTTTAGCAACTGCCAATGCTTTTCATAGCCGTAGCCAGACCATTTTAGGCTCGAGCAAAGCATTGCTTGTTTTCTCCGTTTTTGCTGGATCAAACTAGCACTCCACGCTTTTTCCTGCAACTGTGAGCCACATGACCTAGACTTGTCTGAAACTTTGCTGGGCTATTCCCTCTTCATCGCCTTTTGCATTTTTGGCTTTGACACTGCTCTCCCTAGTCCTTGTCTACACCTTTTCAAGCCGGTTCACTTCATTCCGAGATTCTTCATCTTTCCAAGCTTGTCCAATCCCCTCCACGTTTCCCTGCATTGGCAAAGGCTAGGCAAACTAAAAGGCGATAAAAGAGAAAAGGCTAGAAATTCAAACATTTTGATGAGAACCAAGGGGCGTGTGGGTCCGACTGAAACCTGCCAAGTAGTCTTCCACTAATGCAATTGGCTTGCAGCACCAACGTACGGGTGTTGACTTGGATTCGTGTAGGCCGCAAGCAACGATAAGTGGTGATTTCCAGCAGGTGGAGGTGGCAGTTCGAACTAGTACATACACTCCAAAGCTCAATCAAGACGTTGTCGTGAGAAATTGCTTGAAGACACTTGCGCTAGCCGTTAAGAGTCTCTTGATCCATCCAACACCCAACTTTCATTTTGGTGCCTGTCAGTCGCATCCCTGGGATGCCCGGCAGGTGCAACGGCACGTCCTTCAAACCGGCGGCCATTTCTTGGGCAGTCTGATTCCAATTGCAGCACCGCGCTTGAACTCAGAGAGCTCCTGAAGGGCTTCAGACCCGTCGTCTATCAGAATCAGCAGTTTCGCCTTTGGAGCAAATGCACGAGCGACTTCCAATTTCCCGCAAGATCCAGATCTCTCCGGAGTGTAGATCAAGAAGTTGAATGGTGTCCTTCGCTCCAAATGTTCGGCAGCGGCGCGTGCCGGTCTGTAATTGTAGTTCCCTTGAATTGTACCAGTGCGGCGATCCTTTAGAATATACGAGAGCTGGGCCAAGAAACAATTCTCCGGTAGCCCTGCGGCTATTGTAATTCTCGTGCTGATACTCTGAAACAATCGCTCACTTGATGATAGTCCACAAACACAATTGCCCGCGCGTCCCTTGCAATTGTAGCTGCTCGAGATGGAGGAAGAGGGCCAGGACCCCTGCAGTACTGAATCAGAGCCCGTTCACGCTCAGCCTCCGAGATTGGCGGAGAACGTGAAACTGCTAAAGCCTGCCCAGTATTCCTCGTAGGCGCAGTTGTATGTGGCCTGAGACCGCTGATGGCCTGAGATGCCTTGGGTCGTGCAATGGTCAAAACTCCCACCTCGGAAATGAACTGCGGATCTGAGGCAGGCGGAGAATCCCTTGAGCGCTGTAACCAAATTTGAGATGCCCTGAAGGAAGAGCTCGCAGGTTCGCCCTCACTCGCTGCAGCTTCCTGTTCCAAAAGCTTTCTGCTCTGTTGACTGCTTCCCGGCGCTTCACCCTCAGGCACTATAGGAGGAGGTTCTTCAGGCGGAAGCAAAGGCAACCGCCAGGTCTGCTGATTGAGACGAAGACTGCTGTGTGTGAGTTGCTGAGCTTGCAGAATTGTCAGAAATCGGTAGTCCCCGCCTTGATGATGATGAGACAAGAAGTCCACCTCCTTTTCCCAAATTCCTCCGAATCCGCTAATCCTCCTGCGGCTCGGGCTATCTCCGCGTCTTCGATCTCGACCACCTCAAAATCCTCTTGAGCCTCACCCCAGGAAGAGCTTGTGCCCAACGGTCTGCTTGATCCGTCTGCGTGGACCACCTGAACTTCTTCCCTCGGAGTCCCTTCCGCCACCCTATGGGAGACAAAGGCTTCGCGGCGCCTCCTCGGCCCTTTTCCCAACCTGATGCCTCGGGTGCGGGTGGGCCTCTCCTCTTCAGCCATTGTGACTGCTGATAAGGTGCGCGATCAGGTAGTCGGAGCCTTACGGCTGATAACCAGTTGAAATGCCCAAAACACAAGTGATTCAAGTGAATCAAGCAATGGCGCCGGCGAGTGCAAACAAGCTTTTCTCAGCCTTGAGCCAAATGTATTGGCCATAGAATTCTCATGCACCACACCCGAAGAGGAAGTTAAAAGGAACACAACCCCTGAAAAGCGGGCTTGTTCAACTACAATGACCCACGCAAGCGACATGAACGTAGGCGCAGCAGCAGACGCGCACAAAAGGTCTCGCACGTGACATTCAAACAGAAGCCTTCGGAACCTTGTATAGAAGGCCTCCTGCGGAAAGAGGTTCCGCGCAAGACTTCTCTGAAGAAAAACTAATTACGAATGTTTCCGTAAATCCCTGGACAAGATCTCTGTGGAAGGATCGTAGCAGGATCTCTGGCTAGGGTCTCTAGATAGGATCTCTTGAGATCTGTGCGCATGATCTCCGACAGAAGACTCTACAAGCTCTCTCTTCAAGAGCTTTAGAGAATGTCCTCTACAAAATGTCTCGACATGAAGCCTTGGCAGGTCCTCCGCAAGATCTGTTGAGCGGACCTCTGTGATGGACCAACACAAAATATCTGTGCAGAATCTTTGCAGGATCTGCGCAATATCTCTGCATAGGATCTCTTTGTAGGACACCCTCTACAAGCTTCCGTTCAAGATCTGTAGGGGGCTCCCCCCTACAAGACCTCTCGCAGGAAATCTGTCCTGCGCAAGACCTTGGCTATCGCCAGATTTTGCGAGGATCTCTGCGCGAGATGTATGGGTAAGATCACTTGGAAGGATCTCCTGGCCATGGCCAGGGTCCCTCAGTCCCTCTACAAGTCGGGAGCACCCTTTACAAGATTTGTTGAAAAGATATCGTTGCAGGCTCTGCGCCAGACGTCTTGGGAGTATCTCTAGACTGACTAGTGCACTTGCTTTTTTGCAGGGTCTCTGTGCAAGGCGTTTTCTCTGGAGGATCTCTTGGTAGGATGTCTTGGCATGATTGTTGCACGGAATCCTTGAGAGGGACTGCACAAGACCTCCTGGGAGCATTCTCTCTGCGAAGGACAAGACCCAAATATATCTCGGAGGACCTCTACAGGATCTTTGCCAGGATGTTTGCGCAGGATGTCTGGGTAGGGTCTCTTGGCATGGTTTGTGTACTGAATCCATGAGAAGATCATTAACATACAATGTCTCGGTTCACGATCTGTAGGGAGAGTCGCTACAAGATCGCTTGGAGGGAAGTGTTTCCAGGTCCTGCGCAAGAGCTCTTGAAAGGATGCTTATGACAGACCAGCGCTAGATATGTTTGGGAGGACTTTCACAGGATCTCTGGATAGGATCTCTTGAAAGGATCTCTTGATAGGATCTCTTGGCAAGATTCGTGCGAAACCCAGTCGGCCGGAAAGGGTGTGGTGGGGGGGGATCCTAGGACCTACACTGGATTCAACTCAATTTCGCCAAAGCCTGATGGCCACGAAGCCCATGCAAACGCTTTGAACTATGGCGCAAGAGCATCGCCTTGACTGTCCCTTGCCATTCCTGCATCATTGACAAACAATCCTGGTCAAGCCCACGCGAGTTCTATCAAATGAGTCCTAGGCCGCTACGCAGGCACACATGATTGCCACGCGATGGAAGACGGAACCTCCTTGGTAGAATCTATCAAACGCATTCTCAGAACAATAATGAAAAGAGTGCTGAGATGATGACAATGACGGTTGCAGTCGGGTTTTGAGCGTCGGCCTCGTCTGGTGGAAGCCAAAGGTGTAGACGAACTGCCAGGCTCTTGCACTCGGCCAAGGTGTTGCACATCAACCTCAAACGCCATGGAAGACTGTGATTCAAAAACAAGCTCCTTGTTCAGGCGCCCTCTCAGAGTCTGATGTGAGGCAAAAGCATGCAAGATTCGGGTTTCCTTGTCAAGGGAGGTCTCATAATGAAGTGAGACTCGGACCCGCAAGCTCTTTCTTCCTGAATGCAACGTCGCAGTCCTTCACTCACACACACACACATGCAAGAGACATCCAAGTACAAGCAAACCCATATACAGTTTGTGTCCGGTTGGTTCTTTTCACATTGCTAGCTTCTTTTCCGAAAACAAATCGTCATCCGCCCTTTGTTCTTCAATCTTCTGGTTCTCACTTTCCCACGCAGGTCCAAGATGGATTCTCGCCTTGGCCGAACTGACCCTTAACAATCCTGGGACATCAACTTGACAAAAACACTCTTGCTTCACGCCCAACAAAACTTTAGGGTGCCTCTGCTGCACCCCTTTTGGCAGCCGACAATAACTGACCAATCAACGCACCGCAAAGTTGCCTGTATTGCACGTCAGCCAGGAAAAGCAAGCATGTTCGAAATTGTGAGTACCATGACAAACGGCATATTGCTCTACATCTGCCATTGGTCCAAGCTCCCCTACTCCGCCTCTCAACAGTAGTTCCTTCACTAATAGTAAACGGTTGATGAACTTTGGCTTTCCAAGGCGCGCGCATTGCTTGAACATGTGGTCATCACTTTTAGCTGAGGAACTTCTCCTCCACCGAGATGAAGGTTTTGAGGTCGCTGTGGAGGATGGCGTCCCAGAGAGTCATGTGCTCCTGTGGTCTAGAAGGGGAATGATTATGGTGTCCTTGCGCTGAAAAGTGGATCCCAAACATGGACGAACCCACATCCTGGCGCCTCTTCCCCAGTCAACAATGTCCCATCCCCACCCCCCCAATGTGATTCCTCGGGTCTGTGTCAATTTTGCCATGTGCTTTCGACAACATTCCTGCTGTCATGGACCTCGACCCTCCCGGCAACTCCAGCTTGATGACAAGCAATGGTTGTCAGGACCAAGAGACGGCACAATGCAAACGTGGGTCAGAGACAAATGAATTGTGCACTGGTGAGGATATACTTTATTTACGTGTCCATATCTATATATATATAGATAGCGACGGACGGAAAGGGAATGCAGGCAACACATCCAAGTGGGTATATCATGCAGTTACTGTAGAATGCGCGTAACGCGGGCTGGCATGCAGTGCTGAAGGTAGAATGCGTGCACAGCAGCCACGCATATCCTCTATGTCAATGTACACATACATATGCACATGTGTATATACATATATATATTATACATGCATGCATGCATGCATGCATGCATACATACATACATACATACATACATCTGAACCTGTATTTATATATTGTCAGCCTCCATGATCTACCTTTTGCTCTTTGAAGTCCTTTCAAGTAGTTGAGTATTGTCAGTACACATGTTTAATGCCAGCCTGCATGGTATCGTGGTATTTGTGAGTTCCAGACGCAGATCATCAAAGCGTGTGTGTGTTTGTGTGTGTGTCTGTGTGTGTGCGCCAAGCCCCTGATCGGATTTTGCTCTCTGGGTCATTCCACGACGTTGAGTTGGGAATGCCTAAATGCAAGACTTTTCGCAGCGTTGTCTTGTGTTTTACGGTTGGAAAGTATAAAAAAAACACTTCTTTTTCAAGTTGTTTGGACATGAAACAAACTCAAACTTGCTTTGGTTGTTTAGAAGGCAAATGTCCACGCACCAAAACAAACTCATTGTTGGTCCTAAAACAAGAAAGCTGTAGAAAAAACAACACAAACAAACGCAACACCCGAGAAAACCAAACAAAAGCAAGGTTTGGGGATTCTCCTCAGAGATTGTTGTGTTCTGTTGGTGTTCTCGTGATTTTGATTGTTTTGGCTTTTCATCATTTGATTTTTGCATTGTCCCCCCGCCAAACGCCATGGCTTTTATATGTTTCTTTATAACACGCACAGAAAACAAAAACAAAGCACTGTTCTTGCGGCTTGTGGGCATTGTCCATCCAGTTCTGTTCTTGTTCTGTGGCTGTTGCTGTTGCTACTGTTGTTGCTGCTGTTGTTGCCGTTGCTGCCGTTGCCGCCGTTGTTGCTGTTGTTGTTGCTGCTGCTGCTGTTTTGTTGTTGTTGTTGCTGCTGCTGCTGTTGTTGCTGTTGCTGTTGCTGTTGCTGTTGCTGTTGCTGCTGCTGCTGCTGGTGTTGGTGTTGGCGTTGGCGTTGGCGTTGGCGTTGGCGTTGGCGTTGGCGTTGGCGTTGGCGTTGTTGTTGTTGTTGTTGTTGTTGTTGTTGTTGTTGTTGTTGAGGTTGTTGTTGTTGTTGTTGTTGTTGTTGTTGTTGTTGTTGTTGTTGTTGTTGTTGTTGTTGTTGTTGTGGTCGTCGTCGTCGTCGTCGTTGTTGTTGCTGTTGCTGTTGTCGTGGTCGTGGTCGTTGTCGTTGTTGTTGAGACTTGGACCCGTATGTTCTTGCTGAAGGTGTGACGATATATGCACACGTTGCTTCGATATGCATTGACATCTTTGCTAAACACTTTTACAAGTGCAGTCAGCGACCTCGATTGGACTGAAAAGAGGAATGTCTAATCAAATTGGACTTTGATTGAAACAATATTAGAATTCAAATAGACTTCAATACAAACAGAGTTGAATCACAATTTTGATTTTGAGTCAGAATTCAACAGCTGGGTTTAAAATTGCTGACTCAAGCCTCATACGGCTCCTCACAAGGCTCCTTACAAGGCTCATTGTGAAGCTCCTTTCACGGCTCCCTTTAAAGCTCCTTGTAAGGCACCGTACAACGCTCTTCGTAGGCATAGTTAGAACACATTCTGTTTAAGCTCCTTAAAAGTATCCTTGTTCTTGTGCACATCCTTCTAAAGCTGCAAATACAGTTCCTTACAAGGCCTCTTATACAATTTAATAAAACAAACTGATCACAATGTCAATGTTCATTCAGAAGTTGAATATAAATTGTGGCTCCAAAAAGGATGTTGATAACAAACAATGTTAGACATTGAGTAGAATTTATTGACAATGCAATCTTGTTAGAAGTTCTATGGTGAACGCAAAATGGAGTGAGTGCAGTGACCTGCAGGATGGACGTCTCCATAAGTTCAATTTCAATTCGAATTCCATTGCATTTCAAATATAGGCTGGAGTTGACTAAACTAGCTGAGACACAAAACAGGCAGGATTGATATTACCAATGACCTGCAGGTGGGACACCTTTCAAGAAACCTTTGCTTTGGATTTGCAGATGGGAAAAGGTAGGTCAAGGGGGGGGGGGGGGGCCAACCGGAGGTCCTTCTTCTCCAAGCGCATGAAGCGACTGGTGGAGCCCACCTCCAGGAAGAGTGCCTCGTGGCTAATTACTTCCCCTCAGGATCAAGGCCTCCATTTTCTTTAAAGGGTGAAACATCAGAATTTGATAGCGCTTCTGTCAGGTACCAAGGAATCCAATCAATTGTTAATTGTTGATTCTCGAGATTATGGCCCTGGGTGTCCGTTTGGAAAAATAGATGGCCCTGGCAAATGGAAGTGTAACCCAAAGCCAGTGGAACCTATCTATTTCTAACCAACCTAAGGACCCCTGCCATTCGCACACCGAACCGGCTTCCGGGCTGCAGCTCCGTGCCGTCCCGATGCTTTGGCACAGAAAAGCCGGGCTCTTTTTGAAACGGATGTCACCTGGGCGTGGGTCAAAAATAGTGTAACCCCAAAATGGCTTGCCCTGGCAAATGGAAATATGGACTGCAACCTGCGGTTATCCTGGTGGTTTAATTTTGACCCATACCCACCTGATGTCTAGGCAGAACCGAGCCAATATTTGGAGTTCATCTGATTGGGAGCCCTAAACATTCCCCTTTGGCCTAAGGCCCGAATCGACAAAGACGACGAACAAATCCCAGCGGCCTGCTTGAAGGCGTTCATGACCGCGCGCTGCAGGTCGGCCATGCCACCTAAGCAGGCCAGAATCCAATCAGTTCAGTGATCTGGGTGACTATAAACAGGCGACCCAAAACTCAGATGCCCAGTGGCCATGGTAAAAAAAGGACATCCTTTTTTGGTTGGTCGAGTTTAAAGGGGAACCCTTCCCCAAAAAAGGAAAAAAGGGCTGTCAAAGGAAACATATATGAGAGAAATCTTCATGGGCGAGGTCACAAGCCCCTGTCTAGAACTTGCCCGTGCTGATTCCGCTTTCAACCATAGCGGATATCATGAAATTACGGCTCCCGTACTTATATACCCTGTCCACTGGTAGCTCAAAGAACCGGTGTCAGAGCGAACACCCCCCTTCCTCGATTTGTAAGAGAGCGTTATGAGAAGTTACAGAAAAACCACCACTTGAAGGGATGCCTGGTCTTGACAGTAAATCACATTCTTGGGTCAAGCAGGTGGTATCAACATCTGCCAGATCCTCTGTAGACATGTCCCGACCAAAAAAGTACCTCCCTTTCAACATCCCAAGTGCTAGTTAGCTGCATTAAGAGCGGAACATATCTCAAGTTCTCAGAAAACAAGGGACACCCCCCCAAAACAAAATAAATAGAAAAGCCGGGAACCAAGAAAGGGATCCCGGCTCGAGGCAGGGTCAGGTGTTACCAAAAGGCATGCGACAAACTTGTACAGCATGGGGAGTTGGAGCATGTCAAAAGGAAGACCAACGGAAAGCCTCCATCAACTCATCGGAAACCAAAAACAAAACACCAAGATGAACACCCAACATCCAAATGGCCTCTCCGCACCCGTTCCGGTGTCTTTTTTCGAGTCGCTAAATGGCAGCAAGTCCTTCATGGAGGAGTTGCCGCAGAAGTGCACCGTGAGATCCCAGGGCACCGGCACCTACTCGGCGACTCAAAACATTTTCCGTATGGGTGTGGGTCAAGAAGAGGTACCCAAAATGGAACCCAGGTAAATGGAAACATGGACCAAAACCTGCGGTCCCCTGGTGGCTTAATTTTGACCCATACCCATATGGCCATGGGTCAAAAGCCAAATCGTACCCCCAGTGAACATCCGATTCAATCCAACCACTAAATAGGTACTAAAATGGGTGGTGAATTCATCTAAAATGGGATCCCATTGGTTTTCACCCACAGCCATATGCTTTCGAATGTTACAACCGTGGTTTCAACCGTGGTTTCTTAGGTGCTGCGATGTCTGGTTTTTTCTTTACCATCGCAACTAGTATTTCTTCCTTGCATTTGCCAAGTACGGCCAATCTCTCCTTTTCCCATACTGGCCTCATGCGTTTACAATGATCAAAGCACCCTCTAAGTTGTCGGTTTAAGGGCCACAAACCCGTTTTTTCTCTGACTTTGATAACCCCCAGAAACACTCAAACTGATTTGACCCAGTGTTAGGGGATCCCCTTTGTCTTGAAAAGCAAGCAAGGAAAAACTGGGAACCCTTTTCCCCCCTGACCTTCGATTGCATCGGCTATTGTCCAAACTAAAAGGGCACCTGCGAAACACAAGTGTGTGATCAGGCTCCAATAAAATTTGCTTGTGCACAGGGAACAGGACGTGTGTACACGCGGCCCAGTTTTCCCTTGTCAAAGGGATGCAGATAGATCCCAAGAAAGGTGATCCCGGGCTTGCTTCAAGCTGGCTGGCGTTGCTGACATTGCAGACATCATTTACATGAACAAACCAGTTGTGGCTATCTTGCACTATCTTGCACTTAAATGGATCCTATGTTGTAGGTTGGTTGCCAGTGAAGAAAGCGCTTCCCAAGTCCAAACCAAACAAAGCAGCCAACTTTGATCCAATCCACCCCCTTCTACATCCATGCAACCTCTTGCAAGGTTTGTCTCAGGGCACATAAACACAAATCCTCTAGCATCGGTGGTGTTCCCTTTGGTTTCCTCAAAGTGACAATGGCCAACTTCGCTTCTACATCCATGTAGCCTGCAAGGATTGCCTTAGGGCACGTGGGACCTCTTGCGACGGGTGTTTTTCTAGGTCCTCCAGTAGAGAGGTTAGAATAAGGGTACCAACTTTTCTCCGTAGTCTATTTTAGTAGGGGAAAACCCTCCCAACCAAAAAAGAAACGGTAGAAGTTGGCACCTAGCTGGGGGACCTGTGTTTTCTTTCTTTCGTTTTCTTCCTCAAAACGATGATGGCCTCCAACCAGTTTTTCCCATCCGCCCGCCTCCAGGCCCACCAGCGAGTCGCACAGCACCCCCACCGGGAAGTGCCACTTCAGGGCCTTGGCTGTGACTCACGAGTGAGACGACAGGTGTCTGGGGGTCAGTTGCCACCATAGGTGTCCGTTTTGGGAAAATAGATGGCCCCGGTAATTGATTGAACCACCAGGTAAACCAGCAAATCAACCAAAAAGGACACCTATGGTTGCCACAATGAATTCCATAAGGTTCATATGGCTGTGGGTCAAAACCCTTGACTGGTGAACATGAAAATAGGTGGTACATGGGTGTTCATCCGCCCCAAAATGGAGGCATAGGATATGAGCCATGAGGTTCATATTAAACCACTACAGTAAAACAACGGGGCTCATATTGAACCAAAAACATTTACCTAAGAATTAATCGTCATCCAAGTAGGTCTTTTCATTCGGGTTGAGCCCTATGGGGTTGCCTGATTAATGTTTAAGGCTAAAGATATTTGAGTCCTCTGGAGAATCTGTAAATGATCCTATGCCAATGCCGACACTGGGGGCCAGTAACAATATATCCACTGCTTAAAGCATTAATTGATGCACGACTCATAATTAGTTCGTCGCGCACCGAGTTTCCTTCGGGGAGGGATCTGACTAAGCGCCTTTGCTGTTGAGAATTGTGCCATCTTTTGGGAGTTTTGGGTATCAAACACGCTGAAATAGCTTGCCCGCTTTCGGTAGCGAATATAGTCATCGGAATTAACTTTCCACCACTTCAAGGATCTCCTTTGTGTCCAGCGTTGATTTCATCGCATCTTAACAATGACGGAGACACTCACCACAATACACATTTCTGCCTAAACCCTTTGGAACAGGAACCATCCCTGTCCGCATCTGCCCCTCTCCAGGTGGCAATGTTGTTGTAGTCGAACCACAGCTCACAGGGTTGGCCCATGCGGGAGATGGACTTCTTGAAGTGCTCCAAGACCTCGTGGAAGAGGAAGGGCAGATACGCCGCGGGACCAGGCTAAATAAGGGATCCGGCTCCGTGAGAGACGCCACCTGCCGGACTCAAAAGGTTGAAATCTAAATCCTCTGGTTGTCAAGGACCCCCATGAACTACTGAATAAAAATGCGGGGTACAGTCTCCTTGTAAAAACGTGGCTTGGGCTTCCGTCTTGACAGCCATAGGATCGATGACTTCATGGGTAGAGTGCCGGTGGATCGAGAATCTTGAGGCCTCCGTGCCCGAGATCATGGACCGCTCACAACGTCCCTCTGTGCCCTCTTTCGACGACTGAGTATATCCAGTCTCACGAACCTGCCTCGACACTGTGCCCACAAACAGGCATATACAACAACATACAAATACAATCACCGCTCTGCATGCACGGAATATTCGCATGACATACTGTGCATACTGTGGATGGGCGAAATCCTGCACCACCTAAGAAGCCATGGAATGATGATTCCCCTGTCAATACCAACAAACAATGGTTTCCCGTAGTTTCAAAGTGGTGCAGGATTTCGTCCATCCACAGTGGCCAATGATTTGAAGCCCACGTCTCGAATCGTTTTGGACTGTCAGACTGGGTTTGGCCTCATCCGAGGCCAAGCGGATGCGGAGCAGCAGTTGACCCCCGCAGAGCTGCTGCCGCGTATCAAAGGGCTCCACCAACCTCGGGCCCGTGCCGTCCGAGGCTCATCTCCAACTCAGCTCAGGGTTGGCCCGCCGTTCCCCTTGGGGCACACAGGAAGCCTTGCGAAACGGGAGACCATTTCGAACTCACGGGCCAGGGGGGGAAGGGGGTGCCTGAAACTTTCCGAGGTAAGGCACAAGGCTGGGGGCAGCAAAGCAACCGCCCGTTGGTTTCGGGGTGCCTCCTTTAAAAGGGGTTCGGATCCCTTTTGAACCGGTCTGTGGCCCCAGCACTGGGGATAAGGATCCTGCGCTGATCCCTAAGCCCTAAGACAAATGGGGACTGCCTCAACTGCCTTCGGCTTATCATCTGACAAGTACTGGCTATGCCAAGATCCAACCCATTTCCGCTGGAGGGGTCAGATCAACAAGAGGCCAAAGGCCCTAGGTCCTGTACCAAAGCGACGGGGGTGTCCCCAAACGGGCCGCCGTGCGATCTACTGGGGCTTGTTGAGCTAACCAAGAAGACCCCTGGGCAAACCTGGAAATTTTTGGCCCTGTGTTTGGGCAAGGGGCCAAAACAAAAGATTTGAATTTTAAGGGAAGCTTCCATTCTTTCCGCTGGTGCTCGTGAGTCGCATCCCTTGGGATGCCCGGCTGGTGCAACGGCACGTCCTTCAAATCGGCAGCCATGGCACGGCAATGTCTCAGCTCTCACTTTGGCTGAGACTTTTGTTCGAAGCTTTAAAACACCTCGGGGACATGGCAAAACCCTGAAACTGATTCAATACCCAAGCTGCTATTGAAACCCAGTCATGACAGAGATGCATCTTTATGGGAACGCCTTGGACAGAGCCTCCCGAGGAGTGATGGTTGTGAAGGTGCCAACACAAGGAGTCTGGATCACATTCTACTGAGGCGATCTTAGATGACTAACTATGGAGAAGAGCACGGATTGCTGGCAAAAAGTATTAAAGCAGACACGCCTTGCATGGTACAGAGTTTCCTTCATTGAAAGGCTCGTAGCAAAGGTCTGTCTGTGGCGTTGGGTAACAGCAGAGGCCTGGCAGTCACAGCAAGTGGCGTCAGTTTCAAGTGTCCACACTTTTGTGGAGCAGAACTCTTTTGGTTCTCCCTTGAACGTCACCTGGAGGGTAAACTGGATCCAGTGGGCCAACAAATATACACATCCTTCCGAGGTTGCTCCTAGGGAACAGCATAGCAGGAGAGTCACTGCCTGTCAGCCAAAAAGCTGATGAGATCACTGCAACAGGAAATGAAGGGACCCCTGCAAAACTCAGGAAGAACCCGAGGCATTCCGGAGCCAGAACTTTGGCTGCGGCGCGAGGCAAACGCAAAAACACTTCCTGGCCAGGTGCACGACATTGCAAACATTCTCCGATGCGTGATTGGAAAAAACCGGAACGTTTGCCATGTGTTTACAACCTGGGATCTATTTGCGGCTCTTGTTTCTATCATGCAGCAAATCTCCCCCAACCCATCCACAGGCTCTGCTTGTTTTATTCCGCCACCCGCGAATCGACACGTGCAAGAGCGGCTCCGTTCCTCGTCACTCCGGGGCATTCTGGGATTCATCATGTGCCCATCCGCTTAAACCATGCTGTTCCGCCGAGAGCCGGTTCCAAAGCGCTGGAACGGCCAAGGTCGCTCGAGCGATGCATGTCACGAGAGCTCGGTGAGAATAGTCTTCTCCAAGCTGCCCGAGAGGAAACCTCTCCTGATCCAAGGCCGGGCCATTACCAACGCCAATGCGTCCGTTCCAACAATCACAAGTAATTCTGCACATGTATTGCGCATGCTTGGAACAAAAGGATGACTGCGTAGTTGCGACTTCGCAAGTCTTCATGTGTATGGATCGTTCCGCGGTCCAAAGGTATGGATGAAAAGTGTTTCGCGACGCCTGTGAGCCTACCTTTGGAAACGCAGTTGCTCGCCAGCGCGGTTGATGTGGCCGCGTACCAAGCTGGCGCGCAAAGCTGCTTCCGTAGCTCCAGCTAGATCCAGCTACAAAGTCGCGGAGGGAGGGGAGGGAGGGAGAGGAGGGAGAGAAAGACCGGAAGACAGGACGGGAACTGCCGGACTTCATTGGTATTGTTATTACGACTACTGCTGCTACTGCTGCTACTGCTGCTACTGCTGCTACTGCTACTGCTACTGCTACTGCTACTGCTACTACTACTTCTTCTACTACTACTACTACTACTACTACTACTACTACTACTACTCCAATTTTTCAGAAGAGTCCGCACCGCGAGCATATCCCGATCCAGACAAGGCCACTTGCCGTTAGAGCCGTGATTTTGCCTGGGCTGAGTTGCACGCTGCTGTCGCGTATCCGCTTAATTACGTCCCAATTGGCTTCTGGAAAGAGATCACAGCTGCGATCGATGTCTGCCTGCCTGCCTGCTGTCTGCTGTTTGCCTGTCTGCTGCCTGCCTCACTCCTTCCTCCCTCCCTCCCTCCCGCCCTTCCTTCTTTCCTTCCTGCCTTCCTTCCTTTTCTCCTTCCCTCCGTCCCTCCCAAGCAAACGCTGAAATAACTAGTGAAAAACACAAAAACACAAAGAAAAATGGAGGAAGGAAGGAGGGAAGGGAAGGGAAGGGAAGGGAAGGGAAGGGAAGGGAAGGGAAGGGAAGGGAAGGGAAGGGAAGGGAAGGGAAGGGAAGGGAAGGGAAGGGAAGGGAAGGGAAGGGAAGGGAAGGGAAGGAAGGGAAGGAAGGGAAGGAAGGGAAGGAAGGGAAGGGAAGGGAAGGTAAAGAACAACGGAAGGAAGAAAGCAAGCAAGAAAGAAAGACATAACAAAGCTAGAAATGAAATTAGCCTGATAGATCCCGCCAAGCCGAACCCCACACTGCGGAGCCCTCACGGAACCCTCGCGGACCTGCGGAAGCTTGCCTCCGAGCCGCTCCAGGCCACCCCGGAGCCTATCTGAGCAGAGACCCCAAAGCTTTTCAGCTGTTGGGGACAAAGAAGACAGACAGACAGACAGACACACACAGACAGACAGACAGACAGACAGACAGACAGCCAGCCAGCCAGCCAGCCAGCCAGCCAGCCAGCCAGCCAGCCAGCCAGACAGACAGACAGACAGACAGACAGACAGACAGAAAGAAAGACAGAAAGAAATCCCCGACAGATCACCATGCGGCGCTCTTTTTTAGGCCCGCGATGAAAGCGGGTCGGGGCCCAGTTGCTCCGCCGGGCCTGACCGTGCACCGTTGGCACCCAGGGCACCAGCGTGGCCCAGCTTCACGGTTAAGGCGGCGTCCAGAGCCGGTTTTGCTTAGGATGCCGCCTTGACTATAACGCAAAGCTGGGCGTCCCTGAAAGCCAAAGGAAAGCCAGCCAGTCTTTTGGCACCCCACTCCACAACCGTCTTGAAGAATTTTGCTTGAGGAACTCACGAGGCTGGAAGCTTTAGGCAGGTGAACGGAAAGCTCTGGCCTCATTTACGGCTCGCGAACAAAAAGGACAGCGATTTTCCCAAATAGGAGCGCCGCTCCGCCGAACCCTCGCGGAACCCTTCAGGAGCCCTGCTGAGAGCCACCCCGCGCATCCCAGGAACCCAAGCAGAACCTTACCTCAGAGCCGCCCAGACCACCCCAGAGCCTATCTGGGCTGAGACCCCAAAGCTTTTCCGCTGTTGGGGGACAAAGAATGAAAGAAAGAAAGAACGAAAGAAACGACGGACGGACGGACGGACAGACAGACAGACAGACAGAAAGAAGGAAATAAAGAACAGCCCGAGCTGCTTGTACCCTTGTACAGCAAATATATTGACCCACGCTCCACTCGAAACCGACCCCCCCCCCTCCTTGCCCCTTGGACTCGTGCCTTGGACATTCAATAGGTTGCAGAAACTGGCAACCCTTGTAAACTCAGAGCATTTACTTTCAAGCACTCGAAAAGCGATGCTTGCAGAGCTGGGGTCCACCCGGCTTCAGGGCGCTCCCCCAGAGAGCAACTGGCTGCACTTTGGAGCAGCCTGGCAAGACTTCTTCCAAGCGCGTCGGATTGGTTCATTTGCACTCTCGGGGGTTGCCAACGTATCGCAAGGGTTGTGACGTCTCTGAAGCAGCCAAAACAGCTAAGAAAAATAACGAGATGTAGAGAGCCGACTTTGTTGACCCCAAACGATGTAAACAAGTATGGCATTGGTTGAAACACCGCAAACAGCATTTCTGTATCACTTCACAACGGTCGTATTTGTGGACTCTCGCTAGGTTGGAGCGGGCCCCAATACGTCGATGGGCCCAGACAACACAAAGCAGAAGCACGCCGTTCAATTTGTGCCCTCGTCCCCCAGCAATCCTCAATAGGACATGCGTACGTCACTCTGCTCAACCCGTCACTGCCAACACTCAACGCAACGCGCGCTTTTCGCCAAAATGATAGATTTGATCTCCGTGGTCGCCATGGTTCCCGACATGTCACACATGAAAACAAGGTTCAGCAGGAAACAACCCCATGATGAGAGTTCGAGGCAAATCAAACATCCAGTGCAACCTCATCTGCTCGTCGGATATGTTGCTTTGCAACCGAAATCGAGCAGGGAATGATTTCCGGCATGACTACACACGCCCTGAAATTGTGAATTGAAAGCAAAATGGATCGAGATGCTGAGAGAACTAATGCAAGCGACACCTTTGGCGCGCTTCGCCCGAGGTCAAAAAATCAAGCACCATCAATCAAATGCTTAGCATTTGCGTGACACTGAAAAGTTTTCAAACTGCAAACGTGGTCTGGTGGTGTCGAATGATGTTCAGGACCGATGTCGACTCAGCAAGCTGAAGCGGGGTATGTCCGCGGTCATTGGGTATCTCAGGGTCCGCTTCTGCATCCAGAAGCAATTTCACCATCTCATCGAACCCAAAAAAGCAAGCAACGCCCAAAGGGGTGGTGGACCACTCAAGGATGAAGTTGGTGATCCTCGGAGTCATGGGCCCGAATATCTTCACCCGAGCAAGGGACAGCAATTCTGCGGCACGCCAAATGCCAGAGGTGCGGTACTGCATGTTCGCATCCGCTCTGGCGTCCAGTAGCAGCTTGGCCAGCTCCAAGTTATTGGAGTTGGCCGGGCGCATGGCCAGACATGCCAATGGGTGCACGCTGGCCACCCCGCTCTTGATCGGATTCATGCAGGCCCTGTGCTTCAGAAGGCTAAGCAGGACAGATCTAGGCGCGGCATTTTCACAAGCCGCAGAGAGAGGCGGAATGCAGGCCAACCTCTCCTGCTGATTCACATCTGCCCGGTATTGGATCAACAGCTCGACAGTTCGTGCCGTCTTGCAATATCCCAGCATGGGAGTACCAAAAAAGGTGGTGGCCCTGATGTCTGCTTTCTGCTGCAAGAGTGCAACAATAGTCTCTTCATTGCGCCAGGCAAGCATCGCAGCAAACATCACGGGCGACATAGGTTGAAAAATATTCACTTCCGGGATGGAGCTATCAAACCTATTCACATCCAGCCCCTCACTGCAAAGCACTCGAATCATCTCGGCATCTCCAGATAGCACCGCGCAAACTATTGGAGACATGCAGCGACATTTGGAATGCAGCGAGCTAACGTTGAAGTCAGCCGTAAACTCTTCCCGGGTGCGTTGTCGAAGCTCGAGGCCAAGAAGTGTCTCGTACCTGGCAACAAAGTAGCGGTAGGCAGCCCACTTCTTGGATGCTTTCAAGGATACCATTTTTCGAACCAGAGCTCCCCGAGTCACTTTGTTCACCGAATGGCGATCTGCCTCAATCGTAAATTGCCCCTCATGCGGTGGATGATCAAGCCAGTGGATTTGCATAGCAAAGTTTATCTGGTCAGAGCCGGATACTAGTACTGGCGGCAACTTCACATTTTCGGACATCATCTGGCACCAAAGCTCCAATCGACACCAACCTCTTTCGGACCAGCTCCGGAAGCCGCAGAGTGTTCCATCATCGTGTCGGCAGGGTGGTGCAAGCACCACAAACAGGTCGGACACCTCCACAAACTTTGGAATCAAACGAATATACTCAGCCTGCAGGTCTTCAAAAGTAGCGGTTCCTTGAGGATGTTGTGCCTCTGGAATGTGCTGCGGGATGCTGAACCAGTCCATCCAAATGTAGCCATCCTTGATGCTCGCCCGATGTTTGTCGCTCAAGCGCGCACGCTTACCGAAGAACTCTGCTGAAGGGTCAACCCCGAGGTCACTGCCTGCTAGAAGATGCCGCAAGGCTTGCTGAAGCATAGGCAGTTGTTCAAAGTTCGGATCGGGATGCTTGATGCCCAGCCATTGGTGCGACACGAAAATACAAAAGAAACCTGCCTGCCAGCGTACCAGAAGCCCTTTCGAGAGCAGTTCCTCATGGCAAGGAGTTTTTTCCAATCTCATGTTGAGAAAGTCGGCCACGCTCACTACCCACATGCAGGGCCCCGAAAAGCATGAGGGCAACCAACTTGGCTGAGCCAAGGCCATTGGTAAGGATTCGGTTCAAATGCTTGAGCCGAACTAGCCGCACTAGCCGACACGAATTGTGTTACCTTCAACATGAACCCACGCTGACAAGCACATGCCCACATCACACTCTAAATGGATGATGTGGTCATGATGATGATGATGATGATGATGATGATGATGATGATGATGATCATAATAATGATGATGATGATGATGATGTTGATGATGATGCTGCTGATGATGATGATGATGGTGGTGGTGGCGATGATGCTGGTGGCGATGATGCTGGTGTTCACCCGGCGTTGACGGAATGTCCATGCTTTCAACACCATGAGCGTCGTGGGCTGCGCGTCTGTCTGTTTTTGAAGCCCTGATGGTTCTCCTGCCTGCCGCTTCTTTCTCTGACTTGTTGGTGCCCGGCTTAGTCTTCGCTTCGCTCCTGGAACACACTGGACATCCAGCCGACTGCCTCAAACAGCTGGGGCGTTGCCAAACTGACAGCTTTCCCCTAAAATATCTTGAGGAGCAAGAACCACCGAAGCACCGCATAGCTGGCTGTCCGGCGGCAAGCTACCCCCCAAGCTCCTGAATGCTTTTCTCTGTGCCGGCACTGAGCAAGGCTGTCTGCCAAGCGTGCCCTCCCCGTGGGAAGAACCTGGCAGATCCAGTTTACAACGACTTGCTTTTCCACGGGGCCTCTCTTGGGCTATCTGAATTTGATGGCCCCCCTCCATCACAGAGACCCTACAAAGCACCAAACAATCATGCACGTCCATGCATGTTCATGCAGCAATTGATAGGCAAGCGGGCGGCGCAAAGCCGTACAGCTACCATCAGTCTAGGGGCTGATTCCCCATTCTTTTCAACCATCGTTCTTTCAAAAACCAGATATTTCCCTGGGTTTGTGGAGGTCTTCTAGAATGAAGGATCCCTGGAAAGAATGTGGAAGGTACCCTTAGAATCAGCTCGTGATCCTTGTTGTCAACCGGAGCCAAGCTCCTCAAGCACCAGTCTTACAGTCCCGGTAGCTTGACAGATGCGTGGCATGTAGTGAAGCTTCCAGCACGCCAAGCGTGACGAGAAGCAGCCGGCCATTGTCTTCATCAAGGTACTTTTGTAAGTCTGACCCTAGCACTGATGCTGCTCTACTTGCAAATAAGAAAACCTGACCTGCGCGTTTTGTAGCCCTTTGATGGCGGCAAGCACTGATTTTGTTTTCAAGTATGCTGCAACCTTGCTTGGGTGGTGGAATCTGCAGCTTCGTCTGTCATCCTTGTCCTTGACTTTTCAATACCCTGTCAACATGTGAATGTACCCTGTTCCCTTGACTTCTTCTGGTAGCTGCTTCAAGTGTTCTGCTCGCCCTTTGCACACCACATTTTAAGTTTGGCGGCTCATCTCCTTTGGTTCCCCCTTGTCCTCCTGCCCTATTTAGCCAGCTCAGAGCAGTTTTGATTTGCAAAATCAAACTAGCTTTCTACTAGCACTTCCACCGCTTGTGCGACAATCCAAAAACCGGGGGCCACATGCCTTAGGGCCTGCAGTCTGCAGGCGCCCCATGTGCCCCTTCCCTTTTTCCAAGGCTTGCCCACCCTGTGACTGGCCTTTTGCAGCATTCCCCCTTCATCGCCTTTGCTTTTAGCAACTGCCAATGCTTTTCATAGCCGTAGCCAGACCATATTTTAGGCTTGAGCAAAGCATTGCTTGTTTTCTCCGTTTTTGCTGGATCAAACTAGCACTCCACGCTTTTTCCTGCAACTGTGAGCCACATGACCTAGACTTGTCTGAAACTTTGCTAGGCTATTCCCTCTTCATCGCCTTTTGCATTCTTGGCTTTGACACTGCTCTCCCTAGTCCTTGTCTACACCTTTTCAAGCCGGTTCACTTCATTCCGAGATTCTTCATCTTTCCAAGCTTGTCCAATCCCCTCCACGTTTTCCTGCATTGGCAAAGGCTAGGCAAACTAAAAGGCGATAAAAGCGAAAAGGCTAGAAGTTCAAACATTTTGATGAGAACCAAGGGGCGTGTGGGTCCGACTGAAACCTGCCAAGTAGTCTTCCATTAACGCAATTTGCTTGCAGCACCAACGTACGGGTGTTGACTTGGATTCGTGTAGGCCGCAAGCAACGAGAAGTGGTGATTTCCAGCAGGTGGAAGTGGCAGTTCGAACTAGTACATACACTCCAAAGCTCAATCAAGACGTTGTCGTGAGAAATTGCTTGAAGACACTTGCGCTAGCCGTTAAGAGTCTCTTGATCCATCCAACACCCAACTTTCATTTTGGCGGGATGCCCGGCCGGTGCAACGGCACGTCCTTCAAAGCGGCGGCCATGGCACGTCAATGTCTCAGCTCTGCAAAGGGCTGAGACTTTGGTTCGCACTTTGGGAACACCTCGGGACCACACAGACAGACGCCAGAATGCACCTAACGCCTGTTGGATGGAGCCCGAGCAGAGGTTGCGGAAGAGTCAACTCGAGAAGCTTGGACTAGATTCAATTGAGGCGATCTTTGACTAACTTCGGAGAAGATTGCGAATTCAGCAGTTTCTCAAGCAGACTCGTCTTGCATGGTCAAGAGTTTCGTTCAAATAAAATGGTGGGCACCATAAGTGCCGTAGGTTTCAAGTGTCCTTTGGTAGAACAGACCTTATTGTTCATTCATTCAAGGATATGCCCTGCTAAGAAAAGAGCTCGGCTGGCGGGTAAGCAGGGATCCAGACAGTTGAACACATACACTCACCCTTTTTGGGGTTACCCGTAGGGAACATCAACAATGGGCTGTTTTGCGCCCAAGGATGAAAGCTCACTTATGATCCCTGAAAAGCTCTGGGAGAGCACGAGGACCTTTCCGGAGCTAGAGGTGCGCGGCAAACACTGCCAGCATGACCTTGCAAACATGCGCAACTCCAATGGCAGTCCGGGTGAAGACGCCTGGTTGTTGTTTGCATCGTGCAAACAAATACACAGCCCATGCGAACTTGCCGTAATTTGGTTGAGGCGCTGGAGGCTCTGCTGGTTCCTATCTTTCAGCCACTCCCCAGCCGATCCAAAGGCTCCACTTGCTTTTTCGCCTCTGTCAAGAACCGCAAGAGCGGCTCCCTTCCTCGTCACGCCGATTCGCCGCGGGCCAGTTCCGAGCACGTGCTGGAAGGTTCAGGGTCGCTCGCCAAGCGAGCCCGGGACGCGCTTGGCGAATGGGACGTCACCGGGCGATCACCGAGAAGGTCAGTCTTCTCCAAGCTGCGCCAAAGGAAAGCCATGCCTGAGCCAGGGCTGCACCATTCCCAACAGCAATGAGCCGTTTCAAGACATCCCAGTTGTTCATGCCTGGAACAAAGCACGACCTATTTGAGCTCATAAAGCTTTACTCATGTGTATCTGTGTATCAATGTACGTTAATGCTACAGAAAACACGTGCACACACGCACATACATCAATGCATACGTGTATACGCGTGTTTGCATATGCTTCAAGTATGTGTACGATGTCGTACGCAAAAAGCCTGAGAGCCATACCCATTTGACACGGGCGTTGCCTGTGTGTATGATGCTTGTGCGCTCTTGTAGGGCTTGGCATGTCGTTCATATATTATTTTCTTTGCGTGATGGTGTTTATTTGCTTATGTCTTGTGTGTTGTCCTTTCTTGATGTGTTGATTTCGGTATATAACCATGTGTTTGTTGGTGGCGCTTTTTTGTGTGCGTGTGTTTGTGACTTGTTGTTTTGCTGCTGCTGCTGCTGCTGCTGCTGCTGCTGCTGCTGCTGCTGCTGCTGCTGCTGCTGCTGCTGCTGCTGCTGTTGTTGTTGTTGTTGTTGTTGTTGTTGTTGTTGTTGTTGTTGTTGTTGTTGTTGTTGTTGTTGTTGTTGTGGTTGTCGTTGTTGTTGTTGTTGTTGTTGTTGTTGCTGTTGTTGTTGTTGTTGGTGGTGGTGGTGGTGGTGGCGGTTACTCCAAGCCAGCTCACCCAACCAAGCTCCGCGTCTAAAATTTGCGTCGAGGACAAGGACAATAATAAATATGCTGGTTCTTTCTAAAAGGGTTTCAACTATCACCAAAAAATACCAAAGGAACATGGAGTATAGACAAATGGAAACACTCCTGTTTCTGGAAGAGATACCGTTCAAAACAAACCCAATAGTGGATTTACCGTACGAAATTGAACACATTTCGGCACGGAGCAAAGCCTGGTGCGTCTCGAGCCTTTGCCAAAATTTAATCCACACAGATCATTTGTCCAGAAATTGTCCATTTGAAGCTCGGTTTTGACATATCTGCCGTTTGTTCATAATATGAAGTCGAACAACAATGTATCTTTGCAGTTGATCGGAGTCTGCTCAGTCTGAGGTACAGTTGACATGCTGCAATGGAATTTTCTGCGTTCAAGAGACCTCCACGAGAACAAGCACTCCTCGAGACTTTGGGCCACAGTGGTACAGTACTTTGAGAGTCAGGTGGGGTGCTTGTGGGCCTCCCAAGGGAGCGTCTTGCGTTACCAGTGACCCCAAGTCACCTGTGACCCAAGCAACAAAATATAACAAGCAAAACTCAAGTCTCAGCATTTGACACTCCGCCCCAGAAAAAAAATAGGGCCAACCAATCGTCAGTCTTGTAACACTGGCCTGAACATGTTCTCCGGATCCCACTTCCTCTTAAGGTCCAGCAAGCGCTCCAGGCGCTGTGGCTCGAAGCTGTGCTTCGCCAGCGCCACATCCTCGCCGATGACTTGGCCCATCTCGCTCCGTCGAGTCCCCAAACACCAAATGGCAGAGGGCACATTTGAGTCACAATCACAACCCGGTAGAAAAATGGTTGACCCAGAACTACGTAAAGAATTAAGAAGGCGGCAGCAACTATTTTTCGTGTGGGACTGCTCCTTACTAACCTTCATCTACCCGGGTTTTGACTGTAACACCTCTAGCGTCTTGGTATCGCGAAACAATGGGTAGGCATGGGCTGGCCTATATACCAAAAAGTGTTGCTGTCGTGTCCAGAAGACAATGTAACTCTCTGTCCCACCTCAAACAACAGCCCCCGTGTCCGGCCGTGTGACCGAAGCCAAGGTAGCGATCTGAACCCTTTCCCACTTGGGTGTACCAAAGCCAGAAACAGCCAAAACTGCCTTTTGGTTGATGATGCTGAGTCTAAAAAGAAAGCCAGCATTGGCCTGAACCGTTGCCAATTGCGGGATTTCTGAACTTGACATGAGCTAGAATCAACATCATGGATCCCATGTTAGTTGGCCACAAAACAAAGCTCCTTCTAAAGGGGAGCTTCCGGTGGGTTCCATGCAACTGGAAAGTGAACGTCCTGCGGTCCGAGGTCTGTAGCGTAAGTGCCCGAACTGCTGGGCAGTAAGCGCTGCACAATGCCCAGTACCCAGGCCCTCACTGCAGCCGCGGCCGCCTGGGGGTCTGGGGGCGAGCTAACGGCAGGGCTGACGGCCTTGGGCCCACATGAGGTCAAGCCGATGGCGGAGTGACCCGTCGTTGTCGCTATAGCTCATGCTAAATCGAGAACTGCTCAGGGTTCCATTTTTTGACAACCCCAAACCGGCCTGAAGCCCAAGGTGATTGATGGGATTAAGTCCAGGCTTCTGTGTTGCGGTCCTACAAAGCGGTATCACACACTATGAGGCCAGGAGAAGCGGAGAACTCTGTGCAGTACTTTGAGGGGGAAGGAGGTGCTGTGCTGTAAGGAGGCTGTCCCAGTTTCAGCATCCTTTCCCGCAAAGAGAAACATTGGTTCCAAGGGAATGATCCCCTATGTACATTCTGCGTAGGAGATGAATGAGAGAAGAGCAAATAGGCTGAACGCCACCAGTTCCCATGGGGAACAAGTTGGATGTTGAAGGACACCGGTGGTACCATGCCGCCCTACAAGTTGATCTTGAATCGTCGGCTTCCGTTTGAAAGTCAAGCAAAGAAAGCCTTGGTTGACGTTGGAAGGGGAGCAAAAGTTTAAGTTTCAGCAGTTAAGTGCTTGGAATTCAACCGCTAAACCACAATAAGCCAAAATGCAAAAGCAGTTTCCCAACTAGTAACCATGACACGGCCATGTTTGGAACCACTGCACCACGTGGTGCCCTCGCCTCCGTCTTCTCCTCCCAGGCCCCGGAAATCACCACGGACCACTCCGCCGCTGCGAAGACGCCGCTGCTTTGGGCCACGGCGCCGCCCGTGTGCTGGAAGTGCACAAAACAGTGCCGGCTCGGGGCCTCGATTCACAATAGCGACTTAACATCAGCACCAAACGCTTCTCATTCATGAGATGAAAAGAAACAATGACCAGCGCTGCTCTTGCTATTCAGGATCACTTGGGCAGGTTCGGCCTTTTTGTCGAGTAGAAGCCAAGAGAGATAGTCCATGTTGCAAATATACAACCATAATTTTGCAGGACTTCGAGGAATATCTGGAATCTTGCGATCGAACTAGTGCTGTGCAATGGGCATGATGCTAGATCAGGCTCGCAATTCCAAGATCACCTGAGCCAAAGTGGAGCAATGGATATAGCCAACCATGAAAGGCGATGGTATACACATCCATGAGGATTAGGGATTCGTTAACCATAGCCTCCATCATGATTCAATGATGGGATCGTTTACCGCCCTGAAGGGGTCTCACAATATGCGCTGCGCCCCCTGTGTAGTGAAAAATGACATTTGTCCGTGTGTTCAAGCACTTCCACCTGATTTTGCTTAAGACCGGGGGCCTCCAAAAAACCCTTCCCACCAGTCCCGGCCTGTTCGAGGCACTCTACCAGCACGTCCGCAATGTCTGCGTCTTTCCGGACAAAACACGCTCGCACGAAGAAGCTCCGCGTGCTGAGGCACCCCGTCTTGCAAATGCCCTGCCAGAGATGTGCTTCAGGACGGCAACTATAAAAGCAAAACTGGGATAGATCGGCGTCAATGGTGTATAGCAACAGGGGCCTCAACGAATTGGGCAAACACGAGGGCGGGCCCAGGCACGTGATGTTCAATCCTGTGCCACCTTTGGGTCCCACGTTGCGAGCTTGCAAACGGCACAAAGCCCCACAAATCCCCAAAGCTCCAAGCGCTTCCCCTGTGGATCCCTGCAAGTATGCCCCCACACCCTTTCCCATAAAAACCAGCTACGCAAAAAATCAGAAGCTTTTCAACTTCACAAACGCAGCACAACCAACGGTTTCCGCTAGCTTGAGTTTTCTTGGAGCCCCCCTCCTCCGGCTGCTCTAGGAGATATGGCTCGTGGGCCATGAGCTCCTTGGGCCCCAGACTCTCCCTGGAAGTCTGCCACAGCACCTTCTCCAGCGGAACTTCTCCCGAGGCGCCGGCATCGAAGTTAAAGTCGTAGACCTGGGGCTGCGCACCCTGATCTGAATATGAATGCTAGATATATATATATATATGTATGCATTCTACATTTCTCATGTACATAAGTACTATATGCCTACAACAAGACACATGTATACATATACAAACTTTCGCGTCGCCCCTCCGCGAATCCTCTGCGAACGTCTAATCTAATATTAGGGTTCTGTAAAGAAAAAGTAAAGCAAACCAGAGGAAGAGCTGGAGCAGGAAGCAACAAATAGAACACGGAAAGAAGAGCATCAAGCAAAAGAAGCAGAACGACGAGGAGGAGCAGCAGGACACTGGAGAAAGAGCAGGAATCAGGGAAGCGGCAACAAACTACAAGCCGCTCTTCATAAAAACATTGGCCATCCCCCGCACAGGGAGTTCGCTTTGGCATCGTTTTGGGCATTGTATTGAGCGCAAGCACGCCGCTACAACGCGGCGCCTTGCGGAATCAAGAAAGGGCCGCCAAATGGTCCGAAACGCGCGTGTTTTGTTTTTTGGCGATTTTCTACACGGCCGCCAAGAGTCAATCCAAACTGCTTCTCGAGGCCCGAGAAGAGCGAAGATGAATCTCACACTTAAAGTGTCTGCCGGGGGCTTGTATCCACACGCCCACACCCGCACCCACCCACACACCCACACACCCCACACACACACACACACAGCCACACACCCACACACCCACACACCCACACCCGCGCAGACACATATTCACAAAAATACACACACACACAAAAGCACACACACACACAAAAACACACACACACACACACACACACACACACACACACACTTGTGAAATCCCCCCTCTCTCGGTCCTTGTTGTGTCTCATTTCTTCTGCGAGGGTCAGGATCAAGCCCAGTGGGCACACATGCACTTTAATTGATTGAGTGGAGTTTCGTCATCCTTGGGCCCTACTCGTCAGGGCCACAGACTAGACCCAAGGATGGCTGTGGCCTACTCCACATACTTGGAAAAGAAATGGAGAGTCCGGATAGGATAGCCGGCACCACCTCGACAATTTGCAAAGACTCCCAGCTTGCGAGTCTGACAAAGAACTCAGATCAGCCCTTGGCAACAGGGATGGACACACACAATCAGCCACGCGGCACTTCTTTCGCCATAGACATTGCAGCCTGCGCAGAACCCAAATCCCACCGCTGGGCCCCAGCCGGGTGTGTAAAACGCCCGCGGGCCAAACTAAAATGAACAAGACGTGAAAAGGCTCCAAACCCTGTGACCTGTACAGAGCCAGACGCGCCGCAGTCACCGCGGCTTGCAAAGAGAATCGTTGCAAAAGGGCCAAAGGGATCTTGCGCAAAGCGAGGGAAAAGAAAAAGAACAAGAAAACAACAAAAAGAACGAACAGATCCGAGATGCTCCACTAACGCCGGGGCCCCGGCCGGGTATTTGAATCACCCGCGGGCCAGAAAAACCGACGGTTTGCTGCAGGTCCAAATGGCAAATTGCAACGGCGGCCTAGACAGCAGCAAAAAATACATCGGGGGGATTACGGCCTCTCAGACCCAATGGGCATGCTGGTTTCTGAGGCGATAGACATCGCTGGCAGTCTCCGTTGTGCTTCACAGCACCAACCATGAAATGGCAACTGAGTGGGAAGACTCCCAAAGCTTGGCGGAACAAAGGCAAGTTCCAAACAAACCTGGGGACCTCAAGGGTCAAAACTGACATCTGAGGGTCAACTGAATGACCAATGCTGCGCGCGAGCCGATGGCAAGGCTCAATCAAACACAGTAGGCTATCCTACCGCAGGCAGCCCGTTAAACGAACTACTGCCTGGATCACACTTGTGAAATCCCCCCTCTCTCGGTCCTTGTTGTGTCTCATTTCTTCTGCGAGGGTCAGGATCAAGCCCAGTGGGCACACATGCACTTTAATTGATTGAGTGGAGTTTCGTCATCCTTGGGCCCTACTCGTCAGGGCCACAGACTAGACCCAAGGATGGCTGTGGCCTACTCCACATACTTGGAAAAGAAATGGAGAGTCCGGATAGCCGGCACCACCTCGACAATTTGCAAAGACTCCCAGCTTGCGAGTCTGACAAAGAACTCAGATCAGCCCTTGGCAACAGGGATGGACACACACACACACACACACACACACACACACACACACACACACACACACACACACACACACACACACACACACACACACACACACACACACACACACACACACACACACACACACACACACACACACACACACACACACACACACACACACACACACACACACACACACACACACACACACACACACACACACACACACACACACACACACACACACACACACACACACACACACACACACACACACACACACACACACACACACACACACACACACACACACACACACACACACACACACACACACACACACACACACACACACACACACACACACACACACACACACACACACACACACACACACACACACACACACACACACACACACACACACACACACACACACACACACACACACACACACACACACACACACACACACACACACACACACACACACACACACACACACACACACACACACACACACACACACACACACACACACACACACACACACACACACGCACACACACACGCACGCACGCACGCACGCACGCACGCACCACGCACGCACGCACGCACGCACGCACGCACGCACGCACGCACGCACGCACGCACGCACGCACGCACGCACGCACGCACGCACGCACGCACGCACGCACGCACGCACGCACGCACGCACGCACGCACGCACGCACGCACGCACGCACGCACGCACGCACGCACGCACGCACGCACGCACGCACGCACGCACGCACGCACGCACGCACGCACGCACGCACGCACGCACGCACGCACGCACGCACGCACGCACGCCGCACGCACAAACGCACAACGCACAAACACACACACACACACAAACACACAAACACACAAACACACAAACACACAAACACACAAACACACAAACACACAAACACACAAACACACAAACACACAACACACACACAAACACACAAACACACAAACACACAAACACACAAACACACAAACACATAAACACACACACAAACACACAAACACACAAACACAAAAACACACAAACACAAAAACACACAAACACACAAACACACAAACACACAAACACACAAACACACAAACACACATACACACACACACAGACACACACACTGCGTGTCAAAACTAGATGGGGCAAAAGCTATGATCGGCCAACAAAACAGCGACTAAGGACTGGCAAGAGACTCCCATAAGGAGGTCCCCTTCGCCGGGCAGGGCGGACTCGTCCCTGAAGTACCTGAGAAAGCAAACGGAGCAGAGTGGATCTTGGAACCCCGCGGCGACCTGAGTGTAACGAACCTCCCCTGAACACTAAGGCTTCTGTTTGCAGTGTTGGAAGTGTTGCCAGTAGACAATGGTGAGTCAATTTTTGCCAAGTACTGTCCGGCAAAAGAACAAAAGGGCATCTCCTTAACAATCCCCCACAACGTTTGGAACTTCTCAGCCTGGAGCCCGTTGTTGTGAAGGCAAGTCCAGTGTCCTGGAAAGATGTGTGCTTGGCCCAACCAACCAATCACTCATGCAAGCCACCCAAACCAAGGTCATGCTGATGTGGTCTGGAGGCTCAGCAACGTGGATGGCAACAGCCAAGGAGCAAGATGAAGAGCCGCCGTGTGCGTGAATGGCGCGCGTGCGTGTGACTTGCATGTTTGGACGGCAGCTTACTAAACCTGGTGATGTGTTGTTCTCCAATCCTGCGTGTTCCTGCTTCTTTTCAACTACCTACCGGTTCATGGTCGTAGTTCAAGCCCCAACCTAGGCCTTCTCGTCCTTTCCTGCATGATTTTAGGCAAAAAGCCACGACGCAAAATACTAGTATGTCCAACCCTTGATATCCTTGGTCCGGATGTCTGAAGCAAAGCAAATGGAGGCTTTCGGATATTCTCCCAGTCAGGAGGCTTACTATTGCAGGCACCAGTCAGCAAGACGAATGCTTCGACAACCTCGTTGGAACCCTTCTAGTGCCCGAAGGAACCCAACACACCGTTGTTTGCAGCCTTGGTCTGCTGCCCAAAAGAGACGTTCGAAAGGGGGCAAACAAGTTGATGGACAAATAATATGTGGTCGGATAGCCTTTCGTAGCCCGTCCAAATCCACACACAAATGGTGATATTACCGGCACAAAAGTCTGTTCGTGGCTTCTCTCCCAAATGTCCCTTGCGATGGTAGCGGTGTTGCCAAGCAGCTTGTGCTGATCTCAACAGAACTAAATCAAGACAAAGGCTTTGGACACGCGGGGATGTCAGTAATTGTTTGGGGCTCTTTGGAAGGTACTTGCAGGGATGCCAGAAGACTTCCAACCATTTTGTGACCATGTGTCAAACCAATGACAGATCCCATTTTACAAAAAAAAGGCTCCAACCCAACCGAAAACGGCCGCAAACCCCCTCACCACTGCGGCAAACTCAGCAATCCGCTGACACTCCGAGCTGCAGGCAGCAGTCAGCGCTGCAGTCGTTCGGGAGGCTGGCGGCCCAGGCCATGTACGTCCGCAACGCTGCGCCGGACGCGGGGAAGACGCGCCGTGCCGAGGCGCAAAGTCGGAAGGGGGCTGCCTGGGACAAAGCCGACCGGTGGAACATGAAAATCCAGACGGGTTGGAGGCGATTTGGGATCCACTCTTTGAGGTAAAAAGGACTATACAAACGATGTTCAAAACATTTGGAGAAGTTCAACCGCCAAACTCATGTTGATGTGACGATGGTGTCCTGTTGCCGGCATGATGTAAAGTTGAATCAGTTGTGCTTTCAGGGGACCCTGCCACTGCGACAAAATGGTGTCACATTCGGAGGACTCGACACTTCGACGCAAGGGTCCTTCTGGGCCCCTTCGGCAAACCGAACATACAAGTAGATGTTCACGAGGTGCATAACTTGATGAAACACAATACTGAATAACTGAACCACCTTGTTCTCTTCATCTGTAGTTGCGCAAAGCGTGTCCAACTACGAAACATCCATCTTGTCTTTCTCCTAGATCGAAAGCAATGTAGTCATTCTATTCCCCCCCGCCCCCCCCCCCCCCACCAGAAAAGGACACACACACGGCCGCGCGCACACACACACACACACACGCCTCCAGGGTCAGGGACACCACGACCCCAAAGTTGGGCGCGCAGCCCTTGGCCCCCGCAAAGAGCTCCGGCTCTTCGTCGCCGGACACCTCGACGACACGGCCGGTGCAGGTCACAAGTTGCAAGGCGCGCACCGAGTCCACCGACATGCCTGGCATGAGGCGCAGCGCGGGGTAGAACCTTGTCTGTGCTATGTTCAGTGTGGCAAAGAGCCAACACACGAGATGATGCCACACGTTCACCCAAAGGAGCCCTCTGGAAAAGGGGATACAGTGGACTGAGATTCATGGGCAGTGCCGCGCTGGCAAGCTCTTCGATTCTGCAAATGCACAAGGATGCATTCTCTGGGGTGGGCAATTCAGAGTAGGGTGGCCGCAACGTACGTTTCCTCTACTTCATTCTCAACTTGTACGCCACCCTGAGTTGCGGAACAAGCCATTACAAACAAAAATGCAAAGCCCAGCGCTCCCCAATCTAACGGGGAATGTATGCCAGTCATGCCATTTGGCCTACCATACACATCAGTTTGCAAATTTCCTGATCGGCAACCTGTTTATGCATGCTTCCTGGAATTTGTACCCTTCACATGTCAGCATGAAGCCACCAAAGGTCACCAGAAACAGCAGCGTGTCAACGCCACAGAAGGCTTCCCGCGGACCCTCAAAGTCAACACAACCCCGCAACAAATGTTGAGGGGGAACATACGTAATGTTTCGGGAAAGCCCCCCTTACATCTAGAAAGGCTGTGGAAGAAGGCATACAACATGTTTTATTGAGCAACCTGACGATGGCTATATACCCTCATCAGCTTGGGTGCGAGTCTGGGAAAAGTGGAACCCTGCTTGACCCTCTTCTTACATGTCCCGTATTTTTGACAAATGTAAATGTTTTGGTAAACATGACATCCACCTGGGCTCTACATCCTATGAACTCATCTGCCAGGGTCGTTGACCACAGAGGGAGGTTTCGATTGCTTCAGGTGGTTGGCTTCCTTTTAGCTTGCCGTTATGGGTTGAGACAAACCCAAATAGGGTGAAGCCCCAAATCGTTGGAACTGCCTGTGCCACAAGCCCATCTTTCAAAGGGTTGGGTCACAAAATGTGTTTTCCACAGGAACTCAGCGGATTGTCGGGCGTTTGGGGGGCCATGTCCTGTAGATTTTCCTCCAACCAAACCCTTTGGCCCCTTTTGAACCACCGGCCACGAGCGCCCTTTTAGCGAGCGCCACGAGCGCACGCGCCCGGGCCTCGGCTTCGTGTGAGGTGGCCGACGCCCCCCTGCAGCACCAAGCCCAGGCCCACAGTTGGCGCGGTGCCCAGCGGCGCCGCCAGGCCTTGCGCCTGCGCGAAGAGCGCCAGCGGCTCCAAGGTGACCCCACCGCCTGCGAGCGAGGCGCGTGGCGCCAAGTGGCTGGGGGTCAGAAATAGGATAACCCCCAAATGGATTGCCCTGGGCAACAGAAACATGGACCGAAACCTGGACCCAAGTGAAGTGAGGGGAACGCAACAGGAGAGTTGGGCCAGAAATGGTCTTCCAGATTCTGGGTCTCGTCCACGTGTACCCCCAAAAATCTGGGCCAGAATCTTGGTTGCAGGGTCAACTTAGCCACAAGCGGCTAAGTGAGGGGAACTAAACACTCCAAAAAGCCAGAATCTGGGTCTCAGGGTCTACGTATACCCCCCCAAACAAGTGGCTGGCCCAAAAAATCCAGCCGCCAAATCCCATTGCAGAAGGCCCGTTTCGGGATTTGCGGAGGATCGTATGAACAGTTGTTGGTGTCACTCCCCCCGGACTTTTCCGGAGAGTAACCCCTATCTGGCAATCTTAAATGAGTGACTGGTGGTTTGCGATTTGAACCACGGGCTCTTCCAAAGCTCACTGCCCAATTCCGGCCGGGAAGCATGTAAAGCTTCGGCAACAGTTATGTGCGGGCGGGGTCACAGAAGGAAATGTGCCTGAAGATCCCTGGATTAATACCGCGGCGTTTGGGGATTCCCCTTAAAAAATGACATGCCACAGAAAAGGGCCCGAGTTGTGGATCTGCGCGCCCGAGATTGCACTGCATGAAAGCTTCTCTGGGCATTTTGCTCCCCTGATGAACTGAATCTCAACATCCGTGTCCTCAAAGAAGAGCACATTCCATCTGGGTGCGTAGCAGCTCAAACGAGACACAGACATCACTGCGGTTATGGTTCACTTGGGAGGATAAAAGAGATTACCCCATGTCCCCGCCAGTCAAAGACTTCGCACATGATTTCGGGTGGTCCAGGGTGCTCTGCTGACCTCGGACTGGCCTACACGCAAACAGCTGCCCTCTCTTTGCATCTCAGTAAAGTTCGACATCTCCAGCACAAGATCCCCCGTCTGCCCATAGCCGCTGTGGTTACCTTGGGCACCCGGACATCAAAGCATGGCCCACAAGCGAACATGATCAATGGGCTTCCTTCCAAACAAGGGAAAGCCCACCAAGCAGGATTGACCTCAAGTGCCTTGCAAAAGTGACTTGCCGACATTTGCCGATACATTCCATGCAGCGACCCTCTGATGATGCATTCAACTGGACAATGCGTCAGAGTTATGACCCCGAGGGAGAAGACTAGCGTCGTGATTATTCAATATAGCAAAGCATTCTCTAATTGTCACTGCTGTCAGAAATCAAACACATAGCAGCCTCATGGCCGTTTGGAAACTGAACCGAACTGAAAAGCTGCACGTGGGCAGAAGGCAAGGCAGCTTGTGTTAACCCTGTCTTGAGGAACACTGGAATATCATTGAACAAAACTAAGTTGGTGGCAGGTGATTCTTTTCGAAGGAATGGCAAATGCATCAAGAATTCTATCAACATGTATATCCCAATGTTGGCGCAACAAACACATTCATTTACATCTTCAGCATGCTCCCGTGCCACACTTGAGAATCAGTTCTTTCAGTGAGCTCATTCTACCGATAAAAGGCCGCGACTCATCTTGTGCCCAGTTGAGTCATCACTTCACGGCGTGAAACAAATGTACCCAAATTCCATAAGATATTGCAAGGCTGCTCCCTGTATCTATGGATGGAAATGAAATTGGACATGTCATTTCCTCACCTTCCAATTACGCGGCTCATTTTTTTTCGGACCAGTTGCCGCCCACCACACTGACAGAGCACTTCGCCCCATTCGCCGCTCGGACGCACGCCGCCACTTCCTCCACGTCTCGGGGCCGCGCCACCAGGCGCTGGTCGTGCAAGCGAGTACCCAGCCCCGCCAAAGCGTGCGCCAGGTCATCCAGGCGCGACATGGCTGAGATTGCTGCACTTCGCGAAAGAACAACTGTATCTCGGTTGCGGAATCTGATCCCCTGCTGAAAGTGACTAACTTTTAGTGGTCTGATACGGAAAACCCCATCAGTTGTCAAAAAGTTAAAGTCCTAACATCCAAGCAAAATGCACCAAAGGTACGACTTTAGCACTTTCGAAGCGGTGAGATTGCGGCTGTGGTCCGGAAGGGCGTCGGAAAGAAGCCAACAGGCTATCCCAGAGACATAAACCGTGCCTGGGATTGTTGCTGAAAGGCTCAGGGGCCTATGAGCCAAGTTTGTTTCACAAGATCCATCTGTACAATCAAGTTGGGCAATATCAGTGCTGCCAATCTGAAACGATATCGATATTATGTTTTCGCTTGTCAATTGTCGACCTTATGAGGGCTAGAACAGTCTGCAATCAGCCACAAACAGGATGGACATCTGCAAACTATGTGTTTTTTCACGATTGGCCAACGGGAAACAAACTCGTGCAACAAAACAATCTATAATGTTGCTTCCCAAACGTGGTCCATACCGATGATCTTGACTGGAGGTCTCATGCATTATCACTGCATACAACTTCTAGGCTGGACAGTGTTCGACAGTCCCTCTGCCTGTGCAAATGAGTCCATTTTGGGGCCACAAATCCCAATTTTCGGCCACCCAGAAATGACTTAAAATCCGATTGCCTGCAGTTCAGCAGAGCAGCGCCCGGCAAAAGCCCCTCACGCCCTCATACTTGCGCGCGCCTTCGGGCCGACCTGTTCAATCCACGAGTCGCCTTGTGCTTCGCACAAAGGCGCTCGGCGACATGTCTCACAGGAATCCCGTCGATTGGACCCCGGGTGCGGCCCTAATTCAACCAGCGCACAAAACACTTATCATGGTAACGGATCAAGTCTGCGGCAGTTGGTATCTGAGAATTGGGAGACTGGGATCCAAACCCGTGCGGTCCCTGGGCAGCTTCGCTGCAAGTGTGAGACCTTTCCTATCCAATGACATGATTTGTACATCACTTATCCGCGGCCCGGCTCAGCCTGAGCCTTGCTGACATGTTTTCCTGTGCCTCATGTGATCCTCATCCGAAGCTCTGTAAATACCTGGCAAAGTTGGGCAGCAGGCAGCACGCAATTCCATAACCACGGAGCTCATGGGAAAAGACCCCTCGATCGTTTCCAGCCCCCGTTGGATGTAACCCCCTTTTTTGGGGTCCGCTCATCCTTGCAGAGATGACCACCCAAAATGCCACAAACCGGCCCCATCAAGGGTTCCAAACAATCACACGCCAAACCGTGGTTCTGACCAGGGATTTGTTGACTTGGGCTCCTAGTTTGAGGAGCTCAAAAGAAGCTTCGCATTTTGGGAAATGGCTCCAAACTCACAGGCACGCCCTCGCGGCCTTCATGGCGGCAAGCACGCAGTCCTCCAGAGACATGGACTTGACCCCCGCCTGAGCCGGTCGCCCAGAAAGGATCCATCGCCAACTGGCTGTTGCAACGTGGAAAGGACAAGAGCCACTTGCCTCGTAGGATTCAACCGCTGAAGTTGTGTGAAGACAGGGACTGAGGAAGGTGGGGCAGCCTCTTACGTCCGCCTTCCCTGGCTCCTGTTCAGTCTGTCGCATGGGACCCGAAAGCGGGACCGGCTCATGGTCTATGGGTCCTCCCCGGGATGCGTGTCCTTTCGAACCCGAATCAAAGGCAAATGCAACTGGTTTCATCTGAGCTGAGGCCAATTCTTGGCTCACGCAAGGGGTAGCTGATGGTAGCTGGAAGAAACATGAGCGATGCCCACTCCCGACAAGGGGTCACGTGCCAATGTCAGACCTGATGCAAGGGAAGTACGATACGAATTCAATAATTTGTCTTACATCTTACACAGCCCTCAAGCAAATCAAGCGGAATGGCACAGGCAACATTTCCTCATGCAACTCGGCCACTTACAGGATGATCTACAGTACCTCCCGCGCGGGGGGGACTCCTTGGAGAGAAAGGGACACCGTAAAGGTGTAGAAACCACCGTATTTGTCTAAACTTGGGTCAAAGTAGCCCTGATCCCGTGGTGAGGGATGGTCAGTTGTCTGTTCTGAGCTGCAAGCTTGGAAGTGAATGTGCTTGATGTGCTCCATGATGCAAACCTCAGGGCACGGCACAAGCCGACTTGTGACTAGTCTGCAGCAAAGCTGACCTGAAGATGAAGTTGGGTTCTGCGTGCTTGGGGGGGGGGGGGGGGCGGGGGGGTGGGGTGGCGTGGCGGCATAACATCCTCCAAAGGCTACCAGAGCTCGAGCGCAATCAGCTGTACTGCACGCTTCAAACAGCAAATTGACCCATTCCTCAAACTCCCCGGTCAGGAAAAAAACCACCAGCCAGAAACGCAGAAGAGGGAGTGCTGGTGCATCATTGGGCCAACACACCAAACACCCTCTCACTTCCTGAGAGGATTGGCCAGACAAGTCAAACTTTTCGGTTGCCACTAAAACAGTCTTCCCAAAAGAACAAAACCAGTCCAGGCACTCAGGAAGTGAGCCCTCCAAGAACCTGCCCCACACCCAACAAATCGGCTGATAACACTTACAGCAGGAATTGATATGTAAACTGTTTATCAATAAAACCTTCCAAATGATCGCGGGCGGTTGCCTTTGACCGGCGGATTCATACACGTCAGAGGATTCGCCGGATTAGTATGGCACCGTGTCCTCGTCAAAATCCAAAGTGGAGAAACCTTCCCGACACCAGAACATGACACCTGAGAGGCTGAGTCCAAAAGAGGGTCTTGAAAGAGTTTGTCCATAAGGCCTCAAACTGCTTGGCCTCCATCGGGTAGGCAGTACATAATGACCTATATATATATATATATTCAGTGTATATATATATATATGTATTCAGGAACAGTTTTGATTATATATAAAGGTGTATATATAAAGGTGTGTGGGTGTGTTCCATTTTCCTTTTTGTAGCAAGTTGCAGGCCTGCACCCTCAAGGCGTGCTCCAGCGCCTCGCTGGGCGCCCAAGCCAGGCCCTGGGGCCCTGCGAGGCGCAGGCACAGCGCAGGCAGCGAGGCCTTGGGACGCGGGCGGTGATGCCCTGAACCAGCGACCCCTTGTTCCATTAAACAATAATTTGGGGGTACCGCTCAAAAACTTGGGCGCATATCTACCTCATGTTGCATTGGGGCGGTTTGGAGGTAGTGAAGATCCGCTAGAAACCCGGGTGGGTCTATGGCTGCCAAATGGATAGGTCAAAAGGGTTTGCTTGGGTCAGATGGCCTTGGTTGCCTCTGAAGAAGATGAACCTCATCTGGTTGTGAGACAAATGATGATATGGGTGGGGTGTGCGTAGGAATCATGGCCACCAGAAGGTTGCTTAGGAGCTAGGGCCTGCCGGCGAAGTTTATGGGGAGGGTTCATGACCTCAGTACCGGCAATGCTCTTGGGCCAAACGAACGGCATATCAGGTAGTTGTCAGTGCCCACACTTGTAATTGTTCAAGAAAGAAATTCTGCACAACTCTTATCATAGCGCTCAGAGCTGGCCGGCTGTTGCAAAACCTGTTCCATGCTCTATGAACTTTTGATCGTCCGGAAATGAAGTTCCACTATGTGGAAGGCGCTCCAAACTCAAGGCCTGGCGAGAGCCTCGGATCTTCAAGGGAACTACCGCCCCTTCCGCGAGGCTCCCAGTGGCTCCAAGCCAACGGCTTAGACCCCGTGAGGAAAGACCGCTGGGCCTCCAACTTGGATAAGCTGCACTGAGCGAAGGAAGGAGTTTGGCCCACGACTCCCATCCTGCCTCCACGCTCTTTAAGTCGGCAAAGCCCCACTGGGAATCCTGGCAGGTCGCATCCAAGTTCTCTAAAAAACACCCATAAGGCATGCACCCAACAAGGGACCCAAAGGGTGCAAACACCGCCCTGGGATTGAAGATCTCTTCTAAGGGGTCGCATCTGAGGTCAATCTGTTGAACCATTTGCTGCTTGCATCTTTGCGTGCTCGTCCCAAAATCGCACCCGGGCGCGCAAATCCACAGAAGGGCTTCCCATGGCTTCTGCCAGACACTGTGAGTCCATTTAAAGCGGGAGACTCGCAAAGCGAGCATGAGACCCGGGTATTTGTGGATCCTTGAGGTTTTTCTGGGAGATCCATGTGCGAGCAAGTACTGCTTTGTCATAGAGCTAGCGGATCGATTTCGCTGTGCATCAAACCTTTGGACCAATTTGGGATGCAAAGGTGACCAACATGAAGTGGTGCACATTGAATCTTTTGGCCTCCAAATGGGAAGTAAGGGATCTCCGCTCTGTGACGCTTTCCTCTAACATGAAAGCTGACAGGAAGGTAGGCCGCTGGTCTCCTTGTTCATCATGTGTCGATTAGCTGGCAACACCGCTGCTAGTCATGTGCCCTGTTGCCCGGAAGATACCTGATCTATGGCTTTGACTACCCAACCTAAAACTAACCACAAACAACACACACACACAAACACAACACACACACACAAACTGGAGGAAACGTATATATATATATATACACTCAAAAGTACATTTAGTTTCCTAGTTGCCTAGCAGTTGCTGGTGGTACCTGGAATCCTTGCTTGAGCAGAAACTGGTTGTATCGCTCCACTCCTCGATCCGCTGCTCCAGCTTGGGTTGCTCCATCCAGGCGTCGAACTCCTCCAGGCATCGACCAAGCGACTCTGCCGGCCCAGGGCGAAGGCTCTGCCCAGTGGATTTCCATGGGGAAAAAAGGGCACCCGTTTTTGGGTTGGTTGAATTTAAACAAAGGGAACCCTTCCCAACAAAAAGGAAAAAAAAAACACCCGTTTTTTGGTTGGTTGAATTTGAAGGGGAACAAAAAACCCCCCAAAAAAAAGAAGGAAAAAGGGGCACCACTGGGCAACAGAGAAGGGAAGAGGCGCTTCTGCGGTTGAAGGGAAAACGACCTACAGAGGCAGCTGCAACAACAACGAGCTAGCAGCTAGCAAGAGAGCACGCAGGCAGGCACGCAGGCACGCAAGCACACAAACAAGCACACAAGCCCGCAAGCCCGCGAGCGAGCGAGCAAGGCAACGAGCAAGCAAGCCAACGAGCAAGCAAAGCAACAAGCAAGCAAACAAACACACACACACATATACAAACAACAGGCAAGCAAACCGACAAGCAAGCCAGAGAACGCGCAATCAGGCAGCCCAGCCATGCTCACAAATAAGCAACTAAAATATAGATTACCATAGAGTACTGTTTTGCTGCGCATGCACTTCTGATATGCTGACGCTTTGCTGTTGCACATTTGTTGAACGGCAACAAACATACAACACTCCGCAAGTTCACAACGATTGCCACGCTCGCTTCTTCACGTTGCTTCTGCATTTCACATACCTCACGCTTGTTGTTTTATGAAGATTGAACTTTAAATCATCAGCTGATGTATGAAGCTCACGTTGTTCCAATACTGAACAAATGCTGTGTATTTGTGATTCCGACTGAAGCTGCGTCCATTCTGTCATAACCATTAGATATAAGCACTGGCAAATGTTCACTACTCAACTACATAATCCAATCGATTTCAACCAAATTGTGTGTTTGTTTTGCAACGACATTGTATCAACATTGAGCTACACAAACCACCAACACAGAGTTGCTAACCCAGAAATCCCTTCTAAATGACACGCAACAGCTCGAAGAATACAACATGTGTAAGTGGATTTCGCTTTGTTTGGTGGTTCGAATGACAGCTCATTGTATTTGTGCACCGCTATTAGTGACAATGAGTAACTGTATATCAAGCAACACAATCCCACACACAGCAAGAACACAAATAACTTAACGGACCAGACCAGACTAAACCAAAACAAGAAAAAGCCAAACAAACCAACACGCGAACAAACAAACAACCGGCGACGCACGGATGAACAAACAAACACAAAACGCCAACAACCGCAAGCAACAAGCAAGCAAGCGCGAAAGCAAGCACATGGAGAAACAGAGATGCAGAGACAAACAAACAGCGAAAACAGAGAAAGACAAACCAAGCAACACAAACACCTAGACCTAAACATGCAGGTGTAAGACTAACAAACAAGCAGGCACGCAAACAAACAAACAACCAAACAAACGACAGAGAGACAAACAAGAAAGCAAGCTAGCAAGCTTGCAATCCGAGCAAGCGACCAACGAGACAAACAAATACAGAACCACACAGCCACAGAATGGAACACACAGACGCGGACACACAGGGAAGAACACACATCATAAGCACAAAACAAACACGCATTCCAGCAAACACATTGCACGTGCAGACCAAGCGCACACACACACACAAACAGACACATGTGTAAAGCAGCACACACAAAACTGCCAGCGTGCAACTATGGACACGTGCCGAGCTATGCGCGTTCCCGAAACCCTGATGGAAAGGTACAGCAACTTGCTTCTTTCGCAGCCATCCTGGTCAGAGACGACCTCATCGCAGTCCCGGTCAATGGCATTGAAGGCGCAAATGATATAGGGCAGCAGCCTGACAGAACGTCGGGGAATCAAAGAACCATATCAGCGCAGCCTACAGCACACCCCTATTTAGCCTCACTAAAGGGGAAGGACGTTCATGTCCAGCTTGGATTCTTCTCAGACGAAGCACATGCCGTCCCCACAATCAGCTGCCAGCAAGGCAGCAGCCCACTTCTGTGATATCATTTGAGGCCTTGCTCAATGCATCGTTTGCATTCGAAGAGGAAGTACACTGGCATTGCAGAAGTGGCAGCCAACCCTCATTCCCACACCCTGGCAAACAGCCCGGCCCAATCTGGCAGCACGCTGGCTGCGTTTGCCCCACCGGGCCACGGGTTACCTTTTGACACCCTGGGCAAATAAGGACCCCCCCTGAAGACGGCAAGAGCTTGTTTTTAGCCGAGGAAAAATGGGATATGTCGCCAGTGGGTATGTTTTGGTATGTTGCTGGTTTCTGGTCGGCGGAATCTTGGATTCCGCTCGCCGAGAGTTGCCCTAAGCCCCGGGCTTGGTAAAGGAGTCCAGCTCCGGGGTAAAGCTCCAGCCCAGGCGCTCCTGATGGCAGAAGAATCCATGGCGCTGGCGTCAAGCTGTTGGGCGGGGCACCTGAACTGCTTGGTTCGCCCTTTCTCGGTTTCCTCTCAGCACCCTCCAAATGGGAGTTATAGGTCTTTTTGTTCGGCGCTAGAAGCGACGTGTTGTCCCGTAGTTCTTTCTAAGGAAGATCCAACGAGTAAGAGCGGCCCAGACTGACTGCCCCAGTCCGCGCAAACATCTTTCAACGCAAGCGTGCTCCCCCAAAAAGGTACGCCTGGGAAGCTCGCGACAACAGCAGTGACTGGCAAATGCTCACCTGTTAAGAGGTTAATTTGCTTTGGTGGGAACAAAGGTTTGTCGAGTGTAGTGACCCTTCCTTGAATTTGGAGGGGGGGATATCCTTCTTGTTCACGGCCTGGGCAAACTGTTCCCAGCCCGTGCTGCTTTCGTTCTTGAAATCACCCCGCTTGCTTGTGTTGCTTGGCAATCGCCGGCGGGAAGAAAAGTTTCTCAAACTAGAACTTCCCAGTGTAGCCACAACGAAAAGCCGGAAAAAGGAAACCGGAACCCTCTAGAGGAAGCTTGCAACAGGGGGCAACCCTTTACCGTTAATCCGAAAAATTGCAAGCTGTTCCCTTCATAGGAGGCTGAAAACGGTTCAACTCATAAGAAACTGAAAACATATGGAAGACCGATCAAGTCGCCTTTGAACACCGTTGAAACCTGGCATGCGAAAAGCATCGACTGGATCGAACCCCTCCTGCTCCGCGGGCTGGCTTGCTGCGAGGAAGGCGACCACAGCCTCGCGGTTTTTGCCAGCGGCCAGCTCTGGACCCAGAAGGATCCTTTGTCTCCCTTGAACACAAAATCAAAAGGGTCGCGCAACATCTTGTGAACCTCACGCAGCCGTAAACTAATCTGCACACACATATATATACATATATATATATATGTATATATATATATGATTATTTTTCTTATGCACGCTTCATCTCATTTTATGATACCTTGGACCTTGAACAAACTAGCTTTTTCAGGACTCCTCCTGGACGGGCGATGCAAAGCAACATTGCAGCTTGGGGCCACGCGTTCGGGCCAGCAAAATGCCGATGGTTTGCGTCGCACCTGATGCCTCGGCCCTATGTGGCCCTTTGCTGCGAACCACTTGAAGCCATCTGCACCAATTGCTATGGTTCACAAACCTGAAACCAGAAATATCCTTGAACAACAGCGGCTTCACCCCGTAAAACAAACCGTAATTTCATGTGGTGTTGCTACCAAGCAAGTTTGTTGGGTAGGTATGTGTCCCCGCTCGTCCTCCCCAATTGCACCATAGGCTTCCAGTTGCATGTGGAGTGGCTCCCGGGTGCGCTTCGCAAGCCCCTTCCTTGATCCGTATCTGAACGGGATGCTGGTCGAACAACTTCAAAAGACATGTGGATGATCAATTTGTGCAACGCATAAGCAGAAAGGCCTAAGAGGAATCGCCAGTGTTCCGGGGTGTGAAACTGATCCGTCAAAAACTAGACGGAAAGTTGGCACATGTTCCTACTTCTCGTGATAAGCGTGGAAGGCAAGTCTGGGCACGGAAGCAGACAGAAAGTCTCAACCTAACAACTGGGTAATATTCCCAACAGGCAAACGGCAAACAAGTACAGCAAAGCAAGAGATTTCCCAAGACTGGGCAACAAAAACGCTACTAAAATTTGCCTCTCTAAAAGCAACCAGGGTGGCTCGGCCCCTTTTCGGACCGACGGGCTATCACAACTTAAATGTGCCAGCCTCCGCCTGCTTCTGCGGCAGTCGGCCGTAGGGATCCCGCCGCAAAGTTGCCAAGGCCTTCCGAAACTCCTGGGCTACGGATCCAGCTGGAAGCCAAAGCCGCTGTCAGCTGTTCATGTGGAAGAGGTTTCATCTTTATCGTCATCCGGCCCACCTATCAAAATGCAATCACATGTACATTGGCCCGGTACAAAAGATCAGTGGTCACAATACTGTTTCAAACTGCCCGCGGCTTCTCAGTTTGAAGGCGGACCTTCCAAACAAACTGAAAGAAAACCAACTCGGAGCATTCATGGCCTGGGAATGACGCAAGAAAAGTGAGCGAACACTTTGCAGGGACAAATTAAATCCTTAGGGCTGCAAGTTTGGAGAACCCTACGTGAGCAAGCGGATGTCCATGGCAAAATTAGAGAGACCATACACTTGCCTGACAATGGATGGTCCTCCAAGTTGGCGACACGATGCTGCATGGATAACGTCTTTGACTTCTGCCAGTGGTCTGATGATTGACTCTATCTGTTCCAAGGCTTGTCTCCCCTTGTCGAACGGCTTGTCCCATGCCCCCCCCCTCCTTGCCCTTTCATCAGCATGAACTTGCCCATACCAATGACCAAAGCAAAACCGGAAAAGAAACTGCCTATGGAGGAGAAAACCCGAGAGAGAGAACAGCAACCAGAAGCGACTGACAGCCAAAATGGCCCAGAAAAAGGCAGGCCAAACGCGTGTTTCATGCCCCTTTTCTGACAGGGAAGGATACGTTACCAGTGCGTACCCCATCCAGCAGGTTGCTTCCTGTCATGAGTTGAATCGAGAATAGGCTTACACTGCCACAATCCCTAAGCCAGGGAGTAGAACACCTTGTCGAACCCTTAAAGAAGCCTCAGGGCACGCTGCAAGGAGCTTGGCTTGACTGTTTGAGGCAGAAACAAAACAAGCCGGATGTGCTGAAAGGTGTGCGCCGATGAACGCAAATCCACCCAACATAAACCGGTAAATATACCTGTTTGTGCGAACCCCCGTTTAGGGCCGCCAACGAGAGCAACCAAGGACCAGAAAGGCTGAACAAAGGCGGGCATGGGTGGCCAGAGTTTGGTGCCTTGTGTTGAACCTAAAAAACAGACTTTGTGTCCCCTTCCACATCCCGGTCCGTGTTGAGGGGCGGCTTGTAAGTTGTATCCATGGCTCCGGACGGCAAGCTCGGCAAAGCTTCAGCTTGGGGACGCTTTGAAGCTTCTCAGGAAGGACCGATCTTGTCAAACGATCATGGCAATCCCCTATGAGCGTCACCATGCCCAGACCAACTAGCCGTGCGGCAGCACCAAATCGCCAAAGAGTTGGATCATTCAAAATGGGACACGCCCACTAGCTCGAGCTGGCCGTGTGCAGCTGGTCGGCGTCGCAGCTGCACGACTGTCAGCAAACAGGGGCTGGATGGGGGAAGAGTGTTCTCCTACATGGCGAGTCACCCTACATGTTGCCAATGGTCCCTTCTGTAATTATATGCCTGATGGCTGCTTCACGAACCTCTTCCAGCAGATCTTGGCAACTGAAAGACAAACAAACCCGCGAGCTAGCTCGCTGTGATTGGGCTGGCTGGCGACTCCGCGCAACTGTCTATGGCCCCATCTTCTTCTGGCAAACAGCGAACCTGTGGAGCCTCCCCTCAAAAGTGGAAACCTCTTGTTCTCCCAAGAGCGACCCAAAAAGATCGATCCTGATCCAGCTCCAGATCCCGCTTTTGAGGCCAAATGCTGGCAGTTTCTGGTGGGTAAGCGCTCTTGTCCATCAATGTCTCCAAAGGTCTGCAATCTTCAAGGAGGATATCCTATACTGGGTGGTAGTCAAACCAAAGGTCCACGTCAAAGCCCAAAAGTCAAAGCCCAAAAGCAATTCGAAGTAGACAGCGTGTTGAACAAACAAGACAAACAACCGTCAATCGGCAGGCAGGCTACAGAGTACCAAGTCCGGTCTTTTGCACTTTGCCTCGCGTGAGCTACATGTGAGTTCCTAGGTCAAGCTGTTCGCCGCAGCTCAATGGGAAGTCCAAGCCTGGCTGACAACAGGCTCCAGATGAAACCCGCGAAACCGGAGCGCCTCGGCGCTTTTGGCACCGGCGCCGTTGGGCCAAAGGTACGAGCCCATGGTGCAGAGGTCGCGCAAGAGAGCACACCTTCCGAGCTTCTTTGCACTGGGGCCCAGAGGTCACAAAATGCGCTGCTCGTTTACTCCATGTGGTCGACAGGAAATCGAATAGGACATGTTGCGGAAATCGCCAGCCCGCGACGGAATCCTGGCCTCTGCGTGAAGAAACCGCACGAGCTTGTCAATGGACCCTGAATCTTTGTGCAAATTGCCTGTGTCATGTGCTATCGCCAAACTTTGTAGAAATGATCCCTTGACATGAACCGGCCGAATCTGAACTTGGTATCAGACTCTGATGGTTCCAAATTGATACTGGCTAGAATTGGCAACAGCAGTGCAGGATGTGCATGAATCGGATGTTTTAAACCAAGTGGAACAACTTGCTGAACCCTAATTGGTGGAATTGTGGCACATGTCCCCTGAGCAATGCGAATGGATTTGGTGTTTCAACATTGATTGAACTTGGATATTTCTTTGGTTGCAGCTGGCATTTGTTTGTAGTAATGCCACCTTTTTAAATAACAACAAAACCTTGTTTGGCCGACAAAAGGAGAGCAGGCTTTCTGATTGTAGCAAGCGTTTTGGACTCAAGCCGAACGGCTGTGAACATCGCAGCTCAGAATCATGAGTATGGCATGCAGCCAGAAGCGGAGACACACCCCAAAGGTGGTAAACGGGAGAAGTCAAGGGCTACACATCACGCCAAGCAAGGGCTGCGCTGTTCGTCGAGCACGGGTTCGCTGACCGGCACAATGGGAAAGCGCAACGCAGCCCAGCTGAAGCGGGTGAAAGCCTGACACAAAGCTCAAGCACTTTTGCTCCCTGCCAACAGCCAATGCGATGGGAGCATAAATCACTGTATTGTCAAGCAGCTGGCGCGTCTCCCTCTCAAAGGCCCCACACCAGCAGGCGGAGTGCACGATGAGAAACACAGCATTTCCTCTGCCATCTAAAGCTTCCGCATGGGAATCCCAAGCTGGCACTTTGACGATATTCGCCGAAATGCGCGAGGACAGCTGGAGCCACGGCTCGCATGGGGCACAAGTTGAGGTCGAATCAAAAGCCTTGGCCTTAGATCCAACGATCACTTGCACCAAGTCTTTGGTTTGTTGCCTAAGCGCAACAGCTGACGTGCTTGCCTTTGGGGTGAGCAGCGCCGACTGCTTGATGATGCAGCTATTTATGCTCCCGGCGGATTGGGACTTGTGTGTTCTTGATATCAGGTTAAGTTTCTTCGACTTGGGCCTCCAGGATGCTCTAGCTTAGCTGCAAATATGAGTCCCATGTTTTTGGCAACTCACAGGCAAAACCCAATCTGAGAGCCTGAAGATGCCTGAGAAGCCACTTTGGCCGCATGATTTGCTGAGATGCACGTCGGTTGCCGCGCTCGGACATGCCTGGGGTAGCCAGCTTAACCGTGGGCCCGGGTGAGATGCTCAGGTAACTGCGAATCCCGCGAACTGACCTGCAGGAAGCTGCGCAACCGCCCAAGCTGTGTCAACGGGCTACTGCTCAAGTAGAGGGCCAGGCTATGCAGCTTCTGATCAATCCACCAAGTAGTGTTGAACAGATTCGAACCCGTAGAGCATCCAAGGAGATCCGCATACTACAGCCCGAGATCAGGTGGCTGTCCATACCTAACCATGCCTAGCTTGTCGAGGGAAATGGTGCAGGTATGAGAAGGATGTTGAGGCTGCATCGACGCCAGGACAGTAGCTGCTCGACAAGTACCGCGCACAAGCGATCTCTGCTCACACATTCATGCTGAAAAAGGTGATGCAAAAGCGTGGGTACACACCAATGAGCCCAAACCACAAGGCAACTGAAGACAGCCCGCACATGTTTGGATTTCTAACCCCATGCGCTTCAAGCCTAAGCGCTCTGGGTGCAAAACAAGAGCTCTGGCACCTTTGAAGTGCAACATCTGAGATGCTCAAAGAGTCGCCAACATGTTAGCTCTAGAGCATGCCATGCGCAGATGGGCCCGAGCTCGCAGTTTATCGGCTGGTTGCTTTGTTTGACAAGTGCAATGAGCTTCAGCACGGTGAACGCGGGTTGTCAGCAAACGTATTTCCGAAACTCATGAATGTAAGTTCATTTTGATCTCGAAACGTGCAATGAAACTTGCCAAGCATTGGCAAAGGGTTGGAGCACTGAACCGTGCGAGTGCATCATGGTCACAGAATATGGCAGATCATGGAAGGGGGACACAACAACTGGAGTTGTTGAGACCAATGTTGGCCATTTGCAGCTGATGCTCAGCAAGCGTGACATGCCGCTGTTCCAGCAATGTTTCAAAAGGCGCCAGCCACGAATCAGGGGATATCAGGGGCCCACGCTTGGTCATTTCCTGAAACCGCAGAATTCGGTGGGCCTCATGAATCTACAGTTCCTTGCAATTGAGACTACATGCCTGTAGTGCGATCCGAATGCACACTCAAGCTCTTGCCAAACCGAAGCGAAATAAGTGGCTGGATGTCTACTTTGGAGGCTGGCCAAGTCATCCCAAGCCCCCTGCACCGTGCATGCCATGCTCCGACACTCTAAGAAGAAGCAACGAAGCCAAAGTCGAGCTGTGCGGCCAGCGATGCAGCTAAAAGAGCTCAGGCGCTGAGGCATTGCCTCTCCAAATGTGTCACATGATGAGCTGTTGCACACAATTGGACATAGTCATGAGCCACACCTAGAAAACCCGCTGTATCTCAGCCTGAAAGGTGACTACAACCCAATGTGCCCGTGCGTGGAGGACACCCCCCTTCTTTCTGGCAGGTTCAGATTTGCACCTGGCATTTTATGAGCCCGAATCACTCAGGCCTCAGCTCATGATGCTGCGGCCAAGCTTCAGAAATCCAAGAGGTCGAGCCGGCGGGGCACTCCGCTCAATTTGCGCGTGGTGTTTGTAGCAAAGCTAGTACCCATACATCCCATACAGTACAAAATACTCAAAGACTCAGCGAAGGCCATTTTCCGAAGCCTGAAAGGATGTGCTGGGCTTTCTGCGGGAACAGTCATGTGTCATCATGTGAGGCTGCACAACCCTGGCGGTACCTTCTTTCAAGTGCAAGATGAATTCAACCGAGCCAGTGTGGCTTTAGATGCAGCTGTCGTCCAGAGTCAAGACATCTTGGCGAGCCTTGCATGCCACAACATGCTCAGCTTGTCGAAGGTCGTGCTTATGGTGGCAAAAGAAAGAGATGGATGCAGCTGCTTACTTGTTCCTGGTAGGGAATAAGGAAATGACCCGAACCATGCTTTTTCTCACAACAATGGTTGGAGCTGTAGGGTTCTTCCTATGTGTTCACTTTCTGAATAGTATAATTGCTGAAAACTAAACAAAGGACAAGTCAAATGGGGGTGGATGGTCGCGTTGAACCCCAACGGCATTGATAGGGACCGCCCACCGGGTACACCCTCCCAAACCTCATCAAGCAACTGCCTTGTGCCCTTCCTTGGCAAAGGGAGAGGCGGAAACACGAATCATTGCCTCAGGACCGGGTCGAGCGGTGGACAGCGTGAACACGCCAGCATCCAGCCAAGGTACTGCGAGCCACATAGAACAGCTCAAGTAGCCTTAAGCGCTGACACACCCTGACGCTGGAGTCCAAGCTGCCACGCGGCACAAGCGTAGGCCGAGTCACGGGCACAGCTTGATCTGGTTGTGGACAGGGCTAAGCAGATCATGCACTGCGCCCTTGCTTCTCCGACAATGCACGCGATATTATGCAGCGTGCTCATAAGAGACCAAAGCAAAGCTTGGACTTTGAGTATGTGCGAGCAGGGCCTGCACAGCAAGTATGGAAAGATACGACGCTCCAATGTAACCGCTAACAAGGCGGGTCCTGGGGAACCGTCTTGCGCAAGCCGAAGCTGAGAGGGCAAAACTCGAGTCGAGGCCAAGCAAAAGGGGCTACGAGTTGCCCGTGAGCCTTGGAAGAGCCAGAGCTGGACCCCAACGAGGGACACATCCGCCGTTTACTCACAGGCAAGGCCGTTAAGAAAATGGGGCTGCACAGAAGCTGGAGCGGTGACAAAGGTCAAAAATGCGAAATCGTCCGGCTCAGCTCTTTAGAATCTAACCCGTTCGCCATGGCAAAAACATTCCTCCCAGCAAGAATCTGACTGCATCTGTCAATTAGCTGACAACCCCAGCCCATTCAAATCCGAGCAAGGCCTCAAATGACCTAGAGCGTCAACTATCGCTGAGATTGCAGTCAAAGCTGTGCGAGTTGCCTGCCTGGGAACTCAGAGTGTGGAACAAGCTAGCATCGTCGCCGGGAAACAACAGGCTGTGCCTTATCTTGCATATAGACGCGCATGCCGGCATCATCCCAAGAGACACGCAGAATCTCGCGGCGGCCGAAGCCTGCAGGTCACGAAGCACAGCCCCGGGTGCAGGACCGGTCATTTCATTCTAAGCGTAGAAGCAAAGCCAGAGCTTTCCCAACCACGTCAAGCTTTTTCACCAAAACCAGCAAGCAAGAGTGCAGCAATGCTGGCTCAACATCTGCGGGAACATTCAGGGACTTGCAACGCAGCATCTAAGAGGGTCTACAATGAGCCGGTGACCATCCTAGACCTTCGGCCCAACTGCGTGAGGCTTTGCTTGTTTGTCACTTCGTTGGTTGACACTGCACATACATAGCTTACACCTTCCCTCGAGTGAAGCCTGACTCGGCCGTTGTGTCCGCATGCGGAGCTTGCCCAAGCCGGCGCCCACAGGCCGACTCTGAAAGCAGATCGCCAAGCACAGCACTGATCGCTTCACTCCAAGCAGCAAGGAGATGCGCCTCTTCTGAAGAAATGCCCCATCTGTCGAGGTGTCAGAATTGCATCGACACAGCGTGGGGCGCCGGTCTCCAAAAGGCGTCACAATGTTGTCAGCTCTTCTTCCGGGTTGCTGAAGCTGATGTGCAAACGCCTGGGTTGATGCCTGGAAGCAAACTCTATATGCGCATGCCAGGGCTAGAAATGGCCAAAAGGTCATGGACTGACGGGCCTTTCAAAAAAATGTAGCCTCCTGCGCTGGAGTCAAACACAGTTGCACATGAGTCTCTGCATTCATTTCTGCAAGGGCTTTGGCTGGCTGACTACCGCAAAGCTGCAGTTTCATCATTACACAATGCGCCACCAGAGTCACTGATGTCAATCGACAAAGGCAAAACCATTGCGGCTGGGCGACATCAGAAGCTCGGCACAGGTTGCCATCGATGGCATGTTGCTATCCCCATCCCGCTCTGCCGCTCCGCCCGTGCCACCTGCCCTGCAGAAGCGCGCAAGATCGTGCAAGAAGAGATGACAAGGTGACAAGCCCTGCAACAAGAACGTGAAGGAGATTTTGACATCCCCTGGGCTCTCCTGATCCTTTGCAGTCTTTGGCATGTCGGCTGTGACAAAGTGGGGTACAAAAACCAGTACACGCCCAGTGTTTCTTTAGCACCCTCGGGGAAGTGTTTTGCCTCAGACCTGCAAATGTCCATCTCTATCGTAGGGGCATGCCAGTCGCGATTTACGTAGAACAAAAATGCCCTTCCTCGCAGCAAGTATTGGAGGAGGAAATAATTCCTGAACGGCGGTCTCCAATGCCACATATTGAAATATCTGAGCATGTGTTTGAACCAAACCTTGGTTGCTGTTGGCCCCCCTGCAAAAAGTTTAACTTTTTGGGGGTTTAGCGGAAAACCCCTTCATTTCCCAAAAAGTTAAAGTCTAAAGATCCAACCCAATAGCAGTCAGAACATATCCACGAAGGTCGAAACATGTCGAGCAGCTAACAAAGCCAGCCCTGCTGAATGGCTTATGAGCGAGGCCGACTCCAAGCAGAAAGAACACGGGCAAACAGACACTACGTCAGGAAATGCGAACTATCTGGGCGAATCCAGGAATGCAAACAAGATGCTAAGCTCAAAATCAAAAGCTAACAAACCCTGACCCGCTGCAAGCATGATGAGCATAAGCAAGCAGTTTGTGAGGCGTGCGCAGCAACCAATCGGGGGCATGAGTCATCCAATAACTGCTCAGGCGTGAAACAAATGTATTTCTAGAGATTAAAACAACTTGTAATGTCATTTTCATAAACAGTGGTAGTTGTGGGCTCAAATCAAAGGTCCAAGTCAAGCCACGAAGCAAATCAAAGTAGACAGCTTTTTAAACAAACAAGACAAATATATAATAGTCAATGAGCATGCTACAAAGTTGGGTCTTGTGAGTACTTTTCCACAGCGCCTCTTCGCACAAACTGCATTTGAATTCCTAGATCAAGCGACTGCCGCAGCTCAATGGGAAGCCAAGCGGGCGGCAGGCACGGCTATGAAGGCTAGATGCTCAGCTCTGACAAAGGGGTTCAGCAACTTTGACACCAAAACGGAGCACCTCCGCTCTCCTGTGACATGCGAAAAGTTTGTTGGAGCTATGTGCTCTGTGCAACAAGCAACTGGGCATGTTGCAGAATTCGCCAGCGAATGCAAGCTGACAAAGGGAATCTTGAGCCGCTCAGGCGGTCTGGAAACGCTTGCATCGGCTGCCAGGCAGAATGCACGAGAGACGCATCAGGTCCATTGGCAAGCCGCGGCGCCGCGGCACAAGTGGCACAAGTCAGTTCAAAGCGAGGCTTGTCCTGAGAGAGTGCCTTTGGACAGAAGGAAGGCCGCGTCCGTCTGCACCGGCATTCCTTGACAAGCGTCAATCGTGCAAGTGACCTCTATAGTATACCTGTTCAATCACAAACGTCACACAAACAATCTCTAGGCTTCCACGGGCCTGGCTAAGCGAGGTCGTTCCAAAAGGACCTAGCTTTCTGAGGTCCTCGGTTTTCAAGTGCATTCACGCGTTTTAATCCTACCTTGTAGAAGCCGTTCTTGTCATTGCCACTCTAATTGAAATTGTGTATGGCGATACACTTGCTCCTTTTCGATCCAGAACAGGGCAGGTCTACTGAATAGGAGGGCCCTCACTGCGATTAAATTGCTGGTGTCTGTGAGCTAAACGTCCAGCGGCAGTGTTGTCCGATATGCTTATACATCCTTGCTGATGTCTTGGAGAAGTAAGACATGGCTGTTCATGGCTTGTCGAGGTCCCTAGTAAAGACCCAGTTTGGCGAGGTCGTGAAATATGATGGACATCAGACAAGCACCAAAGGGGACAAGTCAATGGGTGCAACATCACGCCCAGCGCTCTGTTCGTCAGCCACGAGGTTGTGGGCAATGTGCGCTCAGCGAGCGCTGGTAGGCCAAATATGAAAACACAACGCAGCCAAGCGCTTGTGAAAGCCTGACGCGTGAAAGCTCAAACACATTTGCTCCCTGCCAACAGCGTGACTACACAGATTGCAAATTGCTGGGAGCTGCCGCCCAAGCTGTGTGAGTACCAAGCTGGCACTTCGACGATGTAAAGCGCTGAAATGTGCTGAGATAGCTGGAGCTACGGCTTGCACGGCCCACAAGTTGAGGCCGATTCAAAGCCAGGGCCATGCTCCGTGAGTTGCCAACGTCCGTGGTCTCCCAGCAGACAAGCTTTCTGCATGCTGGAGGTTCCAAATCAAATAACCTGATGCCAAGAACAAACAACTCCCAATCCGCTGGGAGCATAATTGCCTGAATTGCCAGGCAGCTGGCCCCTCTCCGCAAAGGCAAGCATGTCAGCGGCTCACTGGGCTACACTTAGGTAACAAACCAAGGTACTAAGGTACTTGGAACAACTGATCGTTGGAGCAAATGTCCACGCACGGGCAGAAACCAAATCTGAGAGCCTGAAGATGCCTGAGAAGCCACTTTGGCCGCAGGATTTGCTGAGATGCATGTCGGTTGCCGCGCTCGGACATGCCTGGGGTAGCCAGCTTAATCGTGGGCCCGGGTGAGACGATCTGGCAACTGTGCATCCTGCAAACTGACCTGCAGGAAGCAGCGCAAACGTCCAAGCAGCGTCAACGCGCTACTGCCCGAGTACAGGGCCCGGCAGAGCAGCCTTTGATCAATGCGCCATGCAATGTAGAACATGTTTGCGCCAATGGTCCAAGAAGTTCCACATCCTGCAACCGAATAATATGTAATTTTACATGCAATTTGATGTAGCTCGCATGTCTAAAAGTTAGGCTAGTTCTTGTTGGCCTCAGCAGGAGATTCGGTGGCTTTGCATGCCAAAACATGCTTTGCTTGTCAAAGCCAATGGTAGCACGAGAGAGACGTCGAGCCTGCGACAAACATCAGGGCGGTAGCTGGTTAACAAGCACTGCGCTAACCGAACCGGCCCCTGTGCGCTCTCTGCAGCAATATCCCATCTGCAAAAATGTCGGCGCTCATGTGAATGAATTGTAAATTGCCGCTTCCAGCCTGGAAGCACTCTGGGTCCAAGTCAAGGGCTCAGGTAGCTTTGCCTACGCTCAAAGTGTCCTCAACGTGCCAGGAACAAGTCGCGGGCCGTGTTGCAGGCCTCATGACCCATGACGACCACGCACACTGACTGAGCCACAAGGGAAAACCGAGGGAAAGGTCAACCGAAGCCAGTGCTTTCGCTGCGAATGTCGCGAGAGACCATCTTGACAGGCCGAAGCGCCTTAAGCTCGCTCCTGCACGCTCCCCAGCTCTTGCCAAGCAGAAATGGAAGAAGTGGCTGGATGTGTACTTTGAAGACTGGCCAAGTCACCCCAAGCCATGCATGCCATGCTGCGACTCTCTAAAAGACAACCCAACGTCGAGCTGTCTGCGATGCCAAAGCTGGTGAAAGAGCTCAGGCTTTGCAGGCGCTGAGGCGTTGCCTGTCCAACTGTGTCACTGTGTCACTGTGTCACTTGAGCTGTTGCACGCAATTGGACATAGTCACAAGCTAGTTACACCCAAGCCAGTTGTATATCAGCCTCCGGGATGCCACACGGCCGTTCCGGTGGAAAGCCCAGCGCATCCTTTCAGGCTTCCGAGTGGTCTTCAGCATGTGTACGTGGGACATGCGGGTGGCTTTGCGCCAAACTTCAATCGATTGAGCGGAGAGCCCCCGTCCTCGATATCAAACGCTGCCAGTCGGCTGCCCGAAGCTCAGTACTTGCCCGCCAGCATCTTGAGCTGATCAAATGCCCGGTGTATTGCGCCATCCACGCTAGGTAATAGTCACTCTTCCTAACCGTCTATAGTCTCTGGGTATCAAGTCGAACAGCCACATCGTCTGCACTACCTTCGTGCGAGTGCAAGATGATCTCAAACGAACGAGTGGCTTTAGATGTAGCTGTCGTCGAGAGTCAAGACATCCTGGTGAGCCTTGCGTGCCAAGACATGCTCAGCCCAGCTTGTTGAAGGCAATGGTGGCTAACGAGAGCGGTCGACGCAGGTGCTTTCTACTCCATGCAGCTTCTCGAAACCGTGGTTGACCATGGGGAAACTTCTTCCATGAACCATCTCAGAACCAGGTAGAGTCGGTAGAGTGTTGGACTGGTACCAGGTACCAGCACTCAGCTTGCGAGCCACACAAAGCGCCGATCCGGAGCCCAAGCCGGCGAAGGGCAGCGCGGGCCGAGTCGCAGCTTCGGGTGAACACGGCGCGGAACATCATCTGCGCAATATGGCGATGTTTCTTCATAAGGGACCCTTTGGTGGACATCATTTAGGTCGGGATTCATGTCCACCAATCACTTCTGAGGTGGTTCCCTATCAAAACTCATGGCCATATTAATGTAAGCTCAGTTTGTTTCTATGTCCTTTCTCCCATAAAGTCAACCTTCCCCACGACCTTCCACGGGCATATGTAGGTTGCATTTGCTTCAGTTCACACAGGTTTGCCGATTTTGGGCCTTGAGCCATTTAACAAAAACACTTTAAACCTTCCAATAAGCGTCTGCGAGGCATACCTTCCGCCAACCTTCAACGACTGTAGTTTGCAAGAAGCGTGTCCACCCGCTCTCTGCGTAAAATGAGTGATTTGCTGCCGACTCTGCAGGCCTAGCGCAGAAACCCTCTTGCCGAAGCCGAGAAGATGGCAGTCGAGGCCAAGAGCCGGACAAGACGGCAAGGATCAGGCATTTACTCACAAAGCCCGCAGTGTAGAAGCTGAAGCTGCCGCAGGTGCAAAGGGCGAATCATCCGCGGGTTTAAGAATTCTATGTTGTTTGTTGCTGCAGCTGCAGGCATTTCTTCCAGCAAACATCCGACTGCACATCTTGCAGAAAGCAGGCAACACGGCAATTTATGGCGTCCAATAATTGCTGGGATTGCTGCAGGCAAAGCCGTGGGAGTTGTGCACTTTTCTGCTCGGCTAAAGCCTGCGGCAGAGATTGAAACAAGGCAACATCTCCGGGAAAGGATGAGCAGCGCAAGGTTGGCTGAGCATATCTCTGGGGGAATGGTCCGGTCCTAGACTTTACCAGCGTCATACTTCGACACTGAACACAGGCGTGCCCCGTCAGGGGCAGAACTAAGGGAGTGGCTGCAAGGTGGCGTCTGTAGGGCGCCTTCTTGGAAAAGGCGCTTAGAGGGTTCTCAGTGGCAAAACCTCTTCTTCGAAACTTTTGGATATCCGTCTGCGAAGGCCATAAGCGCTTCTATCAAGAGCCCAGGGCCTTCTGAGGCACAAAATCTGAGCGGGGCAAGCTTCCAAGGGGATTGGAGACTCTCAGACAATTTCTCCGGAAAAATCCACCCGTTGCCCTTGGTGACCCACCCGACTCGCCCCATGCCACGCTCGCAGAGCTCGCCAAAGCCACCTTGCGCACTTCTCGGCCCGATTTGGCCCATGGCTTTTGCCCCAGAGTGTGCGGGCTCAAAGTGTTGGACTTGGCGAGTCGTTGCAGCAATTGTGCACTTCTTATTTCGCCCACCCTGGACGCGCAAATAGTGATATTTCGTTGGCGGACGATGCGCAGCGTGGCAATGTTGGCGGAGCATGACTCTGCACGGCTCACACAAATCGACACAGTTTGGGGTGCTGGTCTCCAAAGGCGTCTTCCAGCTTGCTGAAGCTGATGTGACACCTGAGCCATGTCCTAAACGTGTCATGACTAGCTAAGTCGTATCATTTTGACTACGCCACTAGCTTACGCTACCTTATGCGCGTGGAGTTTTTCCTTACGCGGCACATTTGGGGGTGTTGCTTACGCCACTAGCTTCCGCCACCTTACGCACGTGGATTTTGTGCTTGCGCACAGGTCGGTATGACACGACTCTGGCCATGTACACGGAGGTTTTGGAAGCCGATCACCTTCAGTGGCAACTCGGAGAGTCTTTCCCTGCGCGAAGGCAAGGAATGGGCTGACGGCCTTCTGCAATTAACTTTAGTTTCTGGACGTCAAGTGTATGTGGCAGGACGTGCGCTTCTGCATTCACCTCAAGATTCCTGGCTGGCTGACTAGTGAAGCAACTGCAATTTGCTCACTGCAATATGTGCAACCAGATTCAGCGATGTCAATCTACAAAAACAACTCTATAGGGGCTGGGCGATGTCACTGTACAACGGGCAAAGTTTGCCATCTATGACGTGTTGCCATCACCATCCCGACATCTGGTTCTACTGCCTATGTACTGCCAAGCCGACAGCAACCAATGGGCGATGGATCTGGCTTTTGCATCCGGGAAGGACATCTGCAATCATTGAGTTAACAATGAGGATGTTAAGAATAAGAATGTAAACAATGACCCGGTATGCCAATGACAAGTCTTAAACCCCTCCAGATCCAAAAGCCTTCGGTGCGGGGCCAGCATGTCTTGAAGCAAAGGATGTTATTCAAACGACACAGCAAACAATGGAATCCGAAAAAGCTCGGAGGGTCTGA